>JZKD02S0443998.1:751094-766985 GCA_000966675.3 Picea glauca | reverse complement strand
GGCTCTTTAGGGCACAATTAGGTCTTTGACCAGCCTCCCCACGCAGATTGAGCTCGGATTTGGTGTCAAATCGACTTGGGAGACGATCCATTAGTGGTTGGGAGGCCGACCAGTTCCATAAATGCGCCGTTTGGCAGGCGCGCGGGTTTTGCACCCCACATCCGCGCCTATGCACCCAATATACGAAGATGTTGCGCACGCGCGCGCATTCTCAGTGGGTGCAACACGCTTTTTAATTTTTTAGCTATTTTTGTATAGTTTTGGCCCTTTTGCTGTGCTGTGGAATTAATCCTTGTGCCATGAATGACTGTTTTTCTGTGCTGATGATGCGGAGTTCTTGTCGCCCTGTGCGGACGAAATTTCGGTGATAACACCTATATTGAATCAATTACTTTGTCCACTGACTTCTGTCTCTGACCATAAGATTCGCAGAAGCTTCATATGCCTCTTTGAAATCTAGATCATCATGATACATCTCCTTAAGGTGTTCAAACCTCAAGGCTTATACTTGAAATTCCTACAGAATTAGACATCTCCTACTCAATGCAACAACAATCTTGTTAGCATTACCAAAAATATGTTTAATGACAAAACTGAAATTTTTCATAAACTCTATCTACTAAGGATGTATTTCGTTTAACTTCTCATGTCTTGTTATGAATTGTAAAGCCTAATTATTGCTATAAAAAACTAAATCTTTTGGAACAAGGTAGTGCCTCCATTGCTTCAAGGCATGAATTCTGGCATAAAACTCTTTATCAAATGTGGAGTAATTCCTTTTATTATCATTTAGATTCTCACTAAAATATGCAACATGCCTATTATCTTGGCTCAATACGACTCCAATTGCAACTCCACTCGCATCACATCTCACTTGAAATGTCTTCCCGAAATCTGGAAAGACCAGAATCAATTGTTCTCTTATCTTCTCCTTCAATATATTGAATAATTTATCATCCTCTTCTATCCATTTAAAAGACTTATGTATTTTACTTACTGTATATATCATTTGTGCGCTGATCTCACTAAAATTTCGAACAAACTTTCGATATAACCTCGCTAATCCATGGAAACTTCTCACCTCAAATGTACTCCTTGGTGACAACCATCTTCTGATTTCTCTCACCTTCTTGGTATCCATATTCAATTCATTCTAAGAGATCAAAAAACCCAAGTAAACTAGTTTTGTCTTCATAAAAAAGGATTTCTTAAAATTTATTATCACCTTCTCCTGCTCCAACCTCTTCATCACTAATTTTAAGTGCCTCAGATGCTCTTCTTCAGTTTTACTAAAGACTAGTATATCATTAAGATATATGATCACAAACTTACCAGTAAAATATTTCAACACTTCATTCATCAACCTCATAAAAGTAATCAGGGCATTTGTTAAGACAAATGGCGTAAAAATCCATTCATACAATCTCTCATTTCTATTGAAGGTTGTTTTCCACTCATCACCTTCTCTCATCCTTATTTGGCGATATTCACTTTTCAAATCTTTTTTTGAAAAAAAGTTTGCTTCACTTAAACAATCCATTAAGTCATCCATCCTTGTAAATGGAAATCTATACCTAATGGTGATCTTGTTTATGGCTCTTGAGTATGTATACATTCTGCATTCTCCATCCTCCATGCTTCTTTGGGCTCAACCTAGTTGGTACTGCACATGGACTCAATATTTCTCTGACCAAACCTTTGTCCATCAAATCCTAGACTCTTCTCTTTACCTCCTCATTCTCTTGAGGTGTCAATCTATACACTTCTTTGTTCTAAATACTTTCTGCTGGTATTAAGTTAGTGTGATGGTTAATATTTATGATAGGTGGCAATGATCTTGGAAACTCATCCACTACTATGTCAGCAAAATTCTCCAACAGTTCCTTAACTTCTTCAGGAAGATGCTCCATAGAAGTACTTGTAAGGATAACTTTTGTCTTCCTCATACAACAAACTACATCTCTTGTTCCTCCTTAAATTCACTCAGGAGGTCCTTCCCACTCATGAGAACTATACTTGTGTTGGATTCTTCCTTCACTTTCTTCTCCTCAATTGGAAGCAACATGTGTGTCCTACCATTCTTCTCCAAAGTGTAAGTATTTTTTCTCACATCATAAATGACATTCTGGTCATAATGACATGGTCTTACAAACAAAACATGACATACATCCATGGGAATCACACCACACAAAATCTCGTCTCTATACCCTCCTATTTTAAATTCAATAAGGCATTGTTTAGTTACTATTACCTGATGACCTTTCTGCAACTATACGACCTTGTACGTCATCGTATGTGCAATTGTCTCTAGCTCCAAATTCTCCACCATATATGTGGATAATAAGTTATCAGTTCTCCCACCGTCAATTATCACCTTACATACTCTATCTTTAGTCTTGCAAGCTGTCCTGAAAAAATTGTTCCTCTGCACCGAATTTTTAACCTCTGGCTCTGGTTTTAAGAGAACCTTCTTCATAATCAAATATCTCCCATCTTTTGCACCTTTTTCTTCAACATCTCACTTCTGCACTTCCGAAATATGAGCTTCACCTCCTTCTTTATTTCTCTGGAGGCATTCCCAAGACAAGTGTCCTAACTTTCCACAAGGATAAGACTTTACTTCTCCTCCTCTACCTCTTCTTCTTCCTCTATGAAAAGAGTTTCTACCACCACTCTGTCTCCCTCAGAAACTTCCTCCTCTTTTAGAGTGACTATGTGGTTTCTTAGCCTCACTTTTGGGCTTCTTTTCCTTGTCGTGGGCAATTTCTTTGCCTCTGTTTAAACTTCTTCCACTGCTTCCTTGACTTTGCTTTCAGACCAACTTCTCTTCTACTTTTAGATAAATCTAATAAGAATATTACACTATCATTATTGTCATCATGTTGATTTCATCCTGGATTTAATATCTCAGGAATTTGATATACCTAGAAAATGTTTCCTCATCTCTCTCTCTTTGTCTAGCCTTGATGTTTAGTCTATAGAAATCCTCTGTGTATTGTTTCACTGTCATTCCCTTATGTCTCAGGTTTTGCAACCAACTAAACATATTTATCTAATAATCCTTAGGTATGAATTTAGCCTTTAACTTGGCTACCATTCTATCCCAAATCTTAATATTTCATTGTCCTTTGCTTCTCTTGTCACCCTACAGTTCATCCCACCACAATGTTGCATGTCCTTTTAACCTGGTGATAGTGTGTTTCACCTTTTTCTCCTCATCGACATCTTCATAGTCAAAATACTTGTCCATTGCTCATATCCAATCAAACAATTATTTGACGTCCAAATTACCTTCATACATTGGGATGTATATCCTTTCTCTAGCTCCCAATTTCACAACATCTTTTAGCAAGTATTCTTCTGCAACATCCTCTGCTACAACTTATTCAACTTCCCCTTCTTCATTTTCTACATCACTGACGTCTCCATCATCAGGTGCTCTACTTTGTGATGTTTCCATGGCATCCAATCTTTCTTGGAGTTCTCTCATTTCCCTTTCCATAGCTCGATTTGCTACAATTGGCTTTGCATGTCTCCTAGGTGGCATTGTGTTGATGTATCTGATACTACTCAATGATATCAGCCTACTTCTTTGTATCCTTTGACTACAAAAATCAATTATGTGGGATGTGATACCACTTGGTGGTATCATAGTATATCTTCTCACCTACATAAATTAAAATATGTGGATCTGATATCACTTGGTGCAGCCCCCCTTCCCTCCTGCAGATTCTGCGACATCCCAGTCTTGGATCTTCAATTTAATCGAGTTTAATTAGCTCTTTGGGTCTTCAACAGACCCCAAACAATTAATACACACAGGTCCCTTTGATGTTACCTACAGGTTCGAGTTACCCGCAACCCTACTTTCTGGCGCTTTTCCAACACCAAACTTACGAGTGCGAACCCTATGCTAGACTCTTTCTCCTTTGTGTCCACGGGTTATAACCTCGGGCCAACCCCTTATTGACTTCAGGCTTCAACAATATTGTAACCTCCACCTTTGTTTCCTTCCTAAACATTTTTCTTTGAATTCATAAATCTATGTCGTGTGTCCACCTGGATCTGACAGTCTAGCTATACTTTGAGTTTCACGAATTCACGAAATTTCACCTACTCCACACACAACTTATCTGGACCTCTATCTCTTGGATTTTCTAATCTTCTTCAACGTATCCTCCCCACAACTAAATATCAGGATCACTTCATGACTTCAAGACTTCAATGACCCTGCTTTTAAATACTCGAAAACACTCTGAACCACGAAGTGCCGAAATGTTTCACGGCTAACCCTCATGCAACTTTCCCCATATATGATAGTCTATACTGATATTGATCCCTTCGGGATAGATATTTCTTGGTAATTCTAGGAAACCTTAAATATTTCCTTCCTTTGAATATTTATCGTCACTCTCCTCCTGAGCTTGTTCTTTCTCGAAATTTTATCTCCTTAGAGTGCTCTCTTCGACACCTAATCAAACTTCATCCTATGCACACCTTGCAACAGGTCCTCATCCATGACTTAGCTTCTCTATGGATGAATTTCACCACTCCTCCTAAAATTCTGATTTAGAAGACTCTGTCGCACACTCATAGCAGACAATATGCATGCTCTGCATGTAAAGCTCCAAGTTACCTTTCATGGAATTTCTTTTCCCCAATGCTCTGAACTTCTTCAGAATGACTCCTTCAATACCTAACTAAGTATCGATTATGTGTACACCTTTAGACCAGCCTCCTTCAAATTAATTCCTTGAAGGTGATTTTTCACTCCTTGCAATAGTTTTGAAGGCTCAATTAGTTCCTCCTAAACAATACGAAATTGAGCGAGGTTCCTCCTACATGCACTCTCAAACTAACTATGATGAACTTTCTGAGTCACTACAGACTGATCCAGGTGGATATTGGTGGCCACTCGCTTATTCCACTTGGACACCCACCATTGTTTCTTTCAATTTTTTAGTTTCCTTAATTGTAGCACAATTTACTATTTTTGGCTGTTTTTCGTATCGTGAACTTCCGGATCTTTTTTGAGGCCCTAAACGATGTTTTTTGGGCATTAAAAGTTTGACAAATATGGGTCTGTTTCAGACTCAATATTCACGACCACCAGTTGTAGTCTTCAGATCGATATTTCTAATGGTGTATCATGTGCGTCAAAAGAAGATATTATGAGAAAGTTACGAACCTAGGAAATTGATGTACCAATTTACCCCGATGGGGCCCATATTCTATTGTTTCATCTCCTAGTGTTAGGTTTTTGGATGTTTAGGGTTTCCATTGTTTCTCAATAATATATAAGCCTTCAAGCCTCATTGTAACACTTATTTCAGAGGCATGTAGCTGCCAAATCTCTTCTCAGAGATAAGCTACCGGCGCCCTAGCTAGTTTATTTCCATTATGTCTATAAACAAATTTTAGTTCTTTTATATTAAATAAATGAAGTGTTATTTACACTCCATCTTTGTATTCATGGTTATTTGTGTATTCTGTTGTGTTCCTACATAAATTTCTATCAATGGTATTAGAGCAGTCTTCTCTTTCTCGATCCCTCTTTGCATGTCCCCAACAAGGGAAGGGTATAAGGAGTTAGGGCTCAATCTGGATGAACCTTTGCAAGATGAGCCTTGCAAACCCCCACGACCGCCCATGGGGGTTGAAAAGAAAAATGAGGGAGAAGGATATTGTATCAAAATATTACTTGAGGAGATCCTTGAAAAACAAGGTAGCATGATGATGGATAACTTCGCCCAGATCCTTCAATGATTTCCCAATGGTGGCGCATCTGCATCCAACAACCACTCTGGAGGTGTAACCCCTTTTAAAGTATAAGTAAACTTTGACATTCCCATATTTGATGGCCAAATAGATGCAGAAATCGTAGATAGATGGTTGAATCTATTAGAAGGATATTTATCAGTTCATGACTTTTCTAACTTGGAGAAGATTATTTTTCCATTGCTCAACACCACCCCCCATGTCAAGGACTACTAGGAAACCTACTATGAGAAAAAGGATGAGGAGGAACCCTCTCTATTATTGATCGTACCCACTTGGAATTCTTTCTAAGACACCATCGTGGAACAATATTATCCTGTGGGAAGCTATGAGGACAAGTACATACAATGGACTACGTTGCGGAAACAAAGGGATCAAGATGTGCATGAGCTGACAAATATGTTCCATACCCTGTGCACAAATTTGAGTATCAAATATTAGAAGAAATATTTGGTGTTGAAGTACCATACTTGTATTCACATATAAATTCAAGAAGAAATGGAGTTCCTTGACATAACCTTGCTTGGTATGGAATACCGATATGCTGCCAAGATTGAGCATAAATTCAAACAGACGAAGCGAGACTTTGGATCTGTGAATCAAAAAAAAGTGAAAGGTGCCCCCAAACCATAGAAGAAAGGACAAATACAAGGCATGGAGTCTCAATACAACCTACCAAAGCCTCAATCAAAGAACAACACCATGAAGATGAAGAGGGACATGGGAAAGTTGTGTGAGTTCCATAAGAGCTCCACTCACAACACAAGTGAGTGTTGGGCCAAACAGTCACTGGTGTCTAAGATGAGGGCTTCTAAATCAGATGCATGCTTTGACATTGAATCAGAACCAAAGAAGTGGAATGACAGAGGGAAGCAGATTATCGATGCATATCCCAACACCACCATTGCCACCACAAAGATCCAAAAGGAAGAACCAAAATATATAAAGGAGGAGGAGCATCTCTTCCACTCCCAAATGTGGGTAAAGGGTTCCCTGGTATAGTTCATTGTCGAAAGTGGGAGCCAAAAGAACCTCATTTTAGTAGAGTTTGTGAAGTTGTTGGGCTTGTCGACCACAACACACCCACAACCGTACACCATTGGGTGGATTCACCAAGGACGGGATATCCACATCATCCATCAGGATCGCCTTCCCTATAGCATCAAACCCTTCGCCGATGAGGTATTATGTGACATTTCTCCTCTTGATGTTTGTTATGTATTATTAGGACAACCATACTTGTGGAAGAGACATGTTGTGTATGAGTCCCGCCATCATGTTGTTATTGTTACCTTGGGAAATAAGTTGTACACAATACCAGAGGTTCCACCACCTGTCACTATCTCTTTGGTTACTACAAAACAATGCAGTAAGTTCATTTCCAAAATTGGGAAATTTGTTTTCCTGATGATCCGCCCTCAAGGCAAGAAGAAAACTATGGCCACGACTTCTGGACAGGGCTCATCCACATGAAAACAACAAATGGAAAAGGTCATGGAGGAGTATAGAGACATCTTCACCTCACCTACAATGGTGCCTCTACACTGTCAGGTCAAGTACCCCATCGATCTGACCCCAAGTGTGCCATTGCAAAATGGACCAATCTATCGATGCTCTATTATGGAGAATGATGAAATCAAGAGGCAGATCTAAGAGCTGCTGTAGAAAGGTCACATTCGACGAATTTTATCACCTTATGGGAGCTTGATCGTGCTAGTGTAGAAGAAGGATGGGACTTGGAGACTCTGTATTGACTATCGGGTCCTAAACAAGATCACTGTTTAGAATAGGTACCCTATCCCATGGATTGATGACCTTCTAGATCAACTCAAAGGGGAAAAATATTTCAACAAGATTGACTTGAAGTCTAGGTATCACCATGTACCAATCAAATTGTTCGATGTGTGGAAGACTTCTTTCAAAGCCAAGAGGGCCTTTTCAAATGGTTGGTCATGCCTTTGGGGTTGATGAATGATCCTACAACCTTCATGAGGCTGATGGATGATATCTTGCGGCCATTCACAAAATCATTTGTAGTAGTGTACTTGGATTACATATTGATCTTCAACCAGACATGGGAAGATCACCTCCTCCACATCCGACAGGTCCTCCAAGCACTGCGGAAACATAAGTTGTGTGCCAATTTGGAGAAGTGATCTTTTGGCATGACCCAGGTTCATTATCTGGGATACATTATTGATGAGCGTGGGATGCATGTGGATACAACCAAGATCCAGTTCATCCAAGATTGGCTAGCCCTGACCACTCTAACAGAGCTTCGCATTTTTCTAGATCTTGCTAATTTCTACTGTAGGTTCGTGTTGCGATTCTCTCATATCACTTGGCCCTTGAGTCAAGTCACCAAGGGAGGAGAAAAAGAATTTTTTTTTGGTTAGAATATCAATAGAAGACATTCATAGAATTGAAACATCGCCTGTGTTGTTCCCCAGTGCTCACAATACCAGACTTGCAACAACCATTTGAGATCGAGACATATGCCTCTAACTATGCTATTGGGGCAGTTCTTACTCAACAAAGGCATCTAGTGGCATATCACAGTGTGATAATGTCTGAAACAGTCCTAAAGTATCCCACTTATGACACAGAAATGTATTCCATTGTGCAGGCTTGCTGAAAATGGAAACATTACATTTTGGGGAAGGAAACAATCATCCACGCAGACCACGGACCCCTGCAGTTCATACAGACACAAGGGAAGTTGCAGAATGATTGCCATCAGAAGTTGTCCACATATCTGCAACATTTTCATTTCAACATCAAGTACAAGAAGGGAAGCACCAATAATGTTGCAGAATTCCTCAGTCAACCACCGATCGTAGTGATAACCACCGTGCCCAACTCTTTTGGGCATGAAACTTTTGATTGGTTTCTTCTCTACAAGAGCGATCCAGAATTTGGCCACACGTACAAGGCGCTCTTGGAGGGTATCCAAGTTCCAAATTTTCACCTCTAGGATGCCCTACTATGTCACCTGGGATACCTTTTTGTTCCTTCAAGTGAGCATGCCAAGATGATTTTGGAAGCGAACTATAGTCGGGTTTCTAGGAATTTCAGGGTCGAGAAAATAGTGGCTGTATTGCAGAAGTATTTCTATTGGTCAAACCTTCGACAGGATGTCAGGAAGTACATCAAATCCCACAATACCTGTGCCATTTCCAAACTGACCATCCAGAAGCAAGGCCTCTATAATCTGCTGCCTACCTCTATTCGACCTTGGCAATCCATATCCATGGATTACATGTAGGGCCTTCCTTCTACTAAGCATGGAAATGACTCTATTTTCATTGTCAATGAAAGATTATCAAAGATAGCCATTATGGCAGCCTGCAAGAAGAATATCACAGCTGAAACCACTACTAAACTCTTCCTTGAACGAGTGTGGGTACACTTTGGGATCCCATAGTCTATCATCTTAGATCGAGACATCAGGTTCCTCAATATATTTTTGTCCAGCCTCTGGTCAATGCTAGACACCAAGCTCACCAAGTCCACAGCTTTCCATCCCCAAATTGATGGCCAGACAAAGGTCATCAATAGGATGATCGTACACATTTTTCACATGTACAACTCAAAGCATCCAGGCACATGGGATTAAATCCTCCCCTATTTACAGCATAGCTATAACCAGTCCCTTCACAACTCAACTAACCGCAGCCCCTTTCAGGTGGTCTTGGGATTCCAGCCACCATGTCCCATTAATGTAGCCATGCCCTTTGTAGCTACTCAGGCTAATTTGGCTCATGTCATGTCTAAAGCTGTCAAGGAAAACAACTTCATTGAGAACATTCAACACATTTTCCAATAGTTTTATGACATATTGGATAGAGCCAATGCTAAGTACAAGCAATGAAATGATTAGCATCGGGTGCAACACAACTTCCAGGTGGGCAACAAAGTGTGGTTACATTTGCAGAAGTAGCACCTCACTGGACCGCACCGCAAGCTTCACTCGCTCCGATATGGGCCATACAACATCACCAACGTTGTATGAGAAAATTCCTTCGAGCTCGGTATTCCACCATTCCTTGGTCTGCACCCTTCACTCGCTCCAATATGGTCCATACAACATCACCAATGTTGTATGAGAAAATTCCTTCGAGCTCGGTATTCCACCATTCCTTGGTCTGCACCCAATGTTCAATGTGGACTGCCTTTGGCCCTACTTTCCACCTCTACTGGACACATGTGACATGGTAGAACAACTCACACTAACATAATTAAATCCATATTGCATGGAACAAGACAAAACTGATCAGATAATGGACACAGAGATCAATAACACCCATGAGTAGAGGATCCAGCTATATCAAGTTGTCAAAGTAGGCCAACGCCTTCACTAGGGCAAGTGTCTCACTAGGAACCAAGTTCAGTAGAAGTTTCCTCATCTCATGGAGGAACTCAATGCAATGGGGACCATTAATTCCTAAGGGGGAAGGAATGATCCAGGTGGATATTGGTGGCCACTTTCCTATTCCACTTTGACCCCCACCAGTGTTTCTTTAAGTTTTTCAGTTTCCTTAATTGTAGCACAATTTACTATTTTTGGTATTTTTTCGGGTCGTGAACTTCCAAAGCCATTTTGAGGCCCTAAATGACTTTTTTTGGACATCAAACGTCCGACAAATATGTGTCCATACAAGACTCAATGTTGTTTTTCAAGAGTTGTAGTCCTCAGATATATATTTCTAACGATGTATCATGTGCATCAAACGGAGATAGTATGCCAAAGTTACAACCCCAGGAAATTGATGTACCAATTTACCCCAATGGGGCCCATATTCTGGTGTTTCATCTCCTAGTGTTAGTTTTTTTTATGTTTAGGGTTTCCATTGTTTCTCAATAATATATAGGCCTTCGAGACTCATTGTAACATAGAGTTCTGAGGCCTATAGTCGCCACATCTCTTCTCATAGATAAGCTACCAGCGCCCTAGCTAGTTTATTTGCATTATGTCTGTAAAAAAAAATTAGTTCTTTGATATTAGTGACATGAAGTGTTATTTCTTATGCATCTTTGTACTCATGGTTATTTGTGTATTTTGTTGCGTTCCTACATAAATTCGGATCACAGACTCTGCCACGCACACATTGCGGACATTATGCACTCTTTGCAGACATAAGTTTCACGTTATCTTTTCTGAGCTTATGAGTCGAAATAGACTCGGTCAATGCACTCCTTGCAGACATTATGGACACTTGCACTTGCTCATGGAAGAGAAACAATTGAAAATTAGCTAAATCTTCACAGATTCATACATTCAACCATGTAAATGAATTCATAAACATAAGAGCAAGGATAACAAAGAATTGAAAATAAACAAAAAGTCTACCATTCATTCGTTCAAATAGACACAGAAACACCATAAATTTGGGACAATACTCCTCTGTTATATTCATTCAACTGGAAATATACATGTGCTCATAAACTTAGATAAGATTCAGTAAATTCTATAGAATATACAATAGATTCAATAGCTAGAATTCCAACAACCCCTTCTCGACATCAATACAAAGATTTATATAAGAGGGGCTCTTCGATCCTTTCCCTCCAACTACTCTAGAGATATCCTATCGAAATAAAAGCATTCAACTACTTAGGATTTATTACAATAAATGTTTGTGACAGATAGATAGGATCAAACACATCAAATCTGTATTGCACACAACTTCATCAAAATAAAATACATCCTCCAATGATCTCATGTGATGGCTCAACCTCCAAACATTTTAGATCATCTTTAATTACAATCCTTTCAAGATATTACATTGATATGCCAACTTTGAAATTTAAAATTCACTTCAAAATTTGCACTAGGCAGTTAGCTATCTTCTACTCGTGCTTTGTTGGTGATGCTCCTACATCAATATGAGGTAATAGGAAAGAAAAATATTGCATTCACTCAATTGAAGCTTCAAGGCCATGGCTTGCATGTTGGTATAGTGATGTAGTAGGAAGAACAATGGAGAATGAGACAGTAGTCAGGGAATGGGAGGTTTTCAAGGACATGATAAAAGCATAATTCTATCTAATTGGATATGAGGAACACGAACAAAAAATATGGAATTATTCCAAGCAAAGGACAGGACAAGATAGTCAGTTGAATAATTCACCATTGAATGAGGAAGAGATCCATCCAAATAGGAGTCTTTCTCAAAAGTACTAAAATATGGATCAAATATGTGGGTTTCACCATTGCATTGAGAAATATATAAATCCAAATGGGAGTATTTCTCAAAATTATTGAAATGTTCATAAAGTATGTGGGGGAATTGTTATCGTAAATTCTATGTCAATTGATTTTTTTTAATAAAAAATACAATTCATGAGGCTACTGTTCATGCATAGTACCTTGAAGGAGATAAGAAAAAATAGAAACTAGGCACACTCAAGAAAACATAACTGCAAGAGAAGAAGAGGAAGCGGAAAAATAAAAAGAAGTGGACTAATTAAAATATTGTGGAAGAGACACTAGAACCAACCTATTCTACCAAGAAATGGAAAGGTTTCAACTAAAAGGGACATACTGATGAGGATTGTTGGAAATCACACCCAGAAGGGTTCCAAAAATTTCTAGAATAAGAAGAAAGAAATGTTAAGTGTGGATGTCGAGGAGGGGTTGGATAACACATCAAAACATGAAGGGAATATCAATTGCATCAATCTGCAAAAGGAGGTGGCATCAATTAGTTTCAGCCATAGGGAGGAGAAGGTGATGACCTAATTGTTTTTAATTAAAATCCACATGAAGCAGAATATTGTGGATTGTTTTTTTTATCCTATTTCACAATCCAACTTAAGCTCTCCATAATTCATTTAGAATCTCAGGCCAGAGAAAAAATACTATCCACAATCATACCTTATGGGATGGGTAAGGCATGATTTGGAATTGATGGTAAGCAAGCAATGAAAATTTAAATTCACCATCAACCAAAACTATGTTGACAAAGTGGTTGTAGATGTGGTTCTTTGGATGTATTCAGAGTTATCTTGGGTATCCCAAATTTGTGTGTGAGGGATTATATATTTAGGAGAAAATACAACCAATATAATCTTCATATTCCATAAATGCACATAAGGACAAATATAAACTATCTCTAATCAATGATCATTAGTCCAAAAACATCATGGGAAGTATGAAGAAATTTTTCCAGATACCATTTTTAATAGAAGGGAAACAAAAAGGAGAATATAGCATGAAGGAATCATTGGAAGGATGTAGTGCAAAGCAGCTCCAACAACTACAACAATTGATAGAATAATATAGGAAAGTGTTTCAAGAACCTCAGGAATGCCACCCAAGAATGAGGTTGAACATGAGACTCAATTGTTTCTAGAGTCACCACTCCCAAACATAACACTATATAGGAAGTCCAATGTTGAAGCATATGAAGTGGAGAAGCAACTGAAGCAATTGTTGGAGAAAGGATTCATTATACCAAGTACATCACCTTTTGATTTACCCATCATCATGGTGCCAAAGAAGGATGAAAGATGAGGAATGTGCTTTGACTATCATTCACTGAATAAGATTACCATCAAGATCAATATCCTTTGCCAAGGATTGATGACTTGTTGGATCATCTGCAACAAGCCAAATTATTCACCAAATTGGACTTATAATGAGGCTACCATCAAGTAAGGATCAAAGCATAGGACATGTTGAATACCAAATTTAAAACATGACAAGGTTTGTATGAGTGGTTTGTAATGACTTTTTGTCTATGCAATGCACCTACAACTTCTATGAGACTCATGCATGATGTGTTGCACCCCTTCATTCACTATTTTTTAATAATATATCTAGATGACATACTAATCTTTAGAAACACATGTAAAGATCATTTGTCACATGTGACCCAGGTAATGGAGACCTTAAAGAAGAATCATTTGATTTCCAACTTATCAAAATGTGAGTTTGGGAAGATGTCCTTGATTTATCTTGGACACATGATCAGAAGAGGAGATTTGAGAGTGGATCCAGAGAAGACATCATCCATCACACAATAACCTATTCCCACCAGCGTGACATAGGTTAGGGGTTTTATGGGAGAAGCCCATTATTTGAGGAAATTCATCAAACATGTTTCCACAACAACACCATTACATTCATTGACTGCCAATGGGAAGAATTTTCATTGGGGAAAACAAAAAAACAGAGCATTTGAATATTTGAAGAAGAAGATAAACAATTCTTTGGTCCTAGTGATGCCAAATTTCCAAGAACATTTTCAGCTAGAAATTGATGTGATTGGATATGCATTAGGAGCGGTGATATGCGAGTGGATATGCTACCATTCAAAGCTATTTCATGGATTGGTTCTTGACTACCCTACACATGATAAAGAAATATTTGTGATTGTGAAAGAAGTGGAACCATTACTTACTGGGAAAAGACACAATTATACACACCAATCATCAACCTCTTGTGTATCTATAGAGACAGGAAAAGATGCAACAAGTGAGGCACTACAAGTGGGTGTTTTTCTTACAAACACTTCACCTATTGATGAAATATAATAAAGGATTCATGAATAATCTAGCATACATGCTCTCTCGACCACCACTGAAGAAGGTCATAGTAGTTGGAGGGACAATTCGTCTTGAACCATTCACTCATACACTTCTTGGTGAAGAATACAAAGAAGATGAGGAATTTATAGGTGTATATAAGAAGATGAAGGAGAGGTTGGTTGGTTCCAATGAAGGGAATGAATAAAACCTCTAGTATGGACTATTGTACAAGCTTGAAAAACTATGCATACCTCAAGGGATAAGAGTTCAATTGATGAGAGAATCACACACATATAGATTTGCTAGGCAGTTTGGTGTGATAAAGACCATGGAAAACCGCCAATGTTATGTGTATTGGCCAAAGATTCAGGAAAAAGTGGAAACGATTGTTATAGGTTGTTTTCTTTACAACAATACCAAGACAAGTAGCAAAAATTTTGGCCTATACATTCCCCTATCAATACCAACCATGCATTTGGAGAGAAT
The DNA here is from genome assembly GCA_000966675.3 of Picea glauca. Classification (NCBI taxonomy): domain Eukaryota; kingdom Viridiplantae; phylum Streptophyta; class Pinopsida; order Pinales; family Pinaceae; genus Picea; species Picea glauca. The sequence goes on along the minus strand of JZKD02S0443998.1, from coordinate 752,189 downwards.
ATCCATGGAATTTTTTCTTGTGAATCTCTTTAGTAAAATGTGCATGCTCATCCATGTAAGAATACAATATCAAGACAAGAGGCAATCAAACTGTTTTTTAGTCATGTTAGGTACATTTCAGGTTGCCAAACTCCCTCATATCTTATTGACACAAAAGGATTATGTGAAGGTTCTAGACAACACTTTGGGAGATGTTGGATACCAAATTGAACTATTTAACAACATTCCTTGCTGACACCGATGGGAAAATCAAGGTTGTTAATCGAATGTTGGTACAATTGTTGAGAGGCTACAATAGTAAACATTTGAATACTTGGGATGAGTAGCTAGTATACATCCAACATTCGTACAATAAATCACTCCATACTTCTACCACCAAGTTTCATTTTGAGACATGTCTTAGATATTTACTTCCTCACCATTTGAAATTTGGAATGGGAAACAACAGGATGGAGTGGGGATATAGGGGGATAAATACAAGGCGAGCACATTCGTGGAAAAAAAAAACATGCATATAAGGGTTCAAGAGAAGCTTGAGAAGAGCCAACAATGGTATAAATATATACATGACAAGCATATTGAGGATCACAAATTATATGTTGGAGATAAGGTCTATCTGTATATTTGCAAGGAAGAATTGCATTGAACAAAAAGGAAGCTCAAGCCTCTCAGATATAGACCTTTTAATATCATTTAACACGTGAATGATAATTACCATAAGCTAAGGCTTCCTCCCTATATGAATATCAACTCAGTGGTAAATGTGAAGTATTTGAAACTATTTGAACCCTTCATTGTATATTAGGAGGAGGAGGAACAACATCCTCTTTCGACTATGGAATATTTTGCACCAGACCCTTTGGAAGAATTAAAAGAAGATATAGTTATGTAATTCAAAGAATGTATCCCCCACAAAGGATGAAAATAGATGTTGTAGATTGGTCTCAAAGGACAGAATCCAATGAAGGAAAAATAATATGTGAGAAACCATATTCCAATGGTTCCATCATCTATCCTTGGAAGCTTTTGGTGAAAAAAATCCTCCCAATGGGGAGGTGTTATCTGAATTTGATCTAAACAATAAAAAAAATTCTA
>JZKD02S0443998.1:669695-738315 GCA_000966675.3 Picea glauca | reverse complement strand
AAATGTACTAGCCAATTTCAATATTAATGAAAATTGAGCGAGGTAAGCTCAATATGAAGGTAGAGTATACCATACAATATATAAATGTATTAGCCAATTTGAGTATTAATGAAAATTGTGTGAGGTAAGCTCAATATGAAGGTAGAGTATACCATCTTCCAATGTAGTTTCATTATGGGACATCAAGCTTGATTGCTAAGCGGATTCCTTAATTCATCATTAGAAATAACATCAATGAAAATTGTATGAAATTGTGCGAGGCAAGCTGAATATGAAGGTAGAGTCTACCATCTTCGTGTCATTATGGGACATCAAGCTTGATTGTGGATTCCTTCATTCATCATTTGAAATGACAATGTTAGTGATGAACAAAAGCCATACACAGAAAGGGAAGTGTTGTCATTGTAACAAAAACATCCATTCCCACACAATGCAATTAACATATCCTACTCATTTGTGAAAATAGGTGATGGAATATGGAGAGGTTATGAAGACTCAATGTAAGATTAGGAGGGTTCTCCTAGTTCATCTTTTGATAATTGTAATTGTCCTAGCTAGTAGGTGGGCATTGTACCTTGTAATTCTCATTAGTGAGTGGATTTAGATGATAGGCTTTCTTGGTGGGATTCTTTTAAGTGAAAACATGGTTGAATCCTCTTACCATGGTCATCCTGGTAGGAACAAAAGTGAGGAATGAAAATCATAGCACATTCCCAATAGAAAAGAAATTGCCTTTATGAAGCATGTTGTATAATCCTATCACCTTCGATTCTCTGCAAATGATAGAGGGAATGTGGAAAATATTGAAGAAAGAGTTGATGAGGATGAGGAATGTGCAAGAACTTCCAATATTATTAATGACACAAAAATTCAACCATGGCATCTACACTTAGGTCATACCAAAAGAAGAGATTCCCGTTAAAATTATCAATGCGGAAAACACAATTCTCAATGATAAGTAAGAATCACACACATAAGAAATAGACACAAGGATTTCACGTGGTTCACCCAAACGTGGGGCTACATCCACCAAGCATAGGCATTGATTGTCTTATTATTTGGATTCTGGAGATTACATCAGATTTGCAAGTCTCTCATACACTCAGTCTCTCATAGTCGTTTTTGCCTCTACAGACTTACACGTATTTATATACATTTAGAAGAAATTGAATAATAAATGCAATCCCTATCCATATTCTAACTTGGTCTATTTGATTGTAACAAATGAAGAACAATAGGATAGAAATCTATTCTTGAGAATTCCTTATCACCAAATCTCGACAATCTCCACCTTGACAACAATTAACCTCATACCTTGATCCTTCCTTTTTTCATCACCTTTTATGCAAGCCAAGAGAAGGCAAGCACCATTGTAGCCTCTCTAATAAAACTAGTTTCATGATCTCACCTGTCTAACTTGCACGAGTTTGGATTTCCTGAGGGGCCACTCCACCTCCAACATGTCTTCCACAATAGTGTTGTGAGACATATTTAGTGATAGGTCTCCTCCTGTCCAAAACACCTCTAAGTTGCACATTACAGTTATTAGAGAGAATCTTACTGTAACCATTATAGATGACATTTGTGCTTCTCAAACACTGAAGCACCCATTTCACTTTCCCTATTTCATCGCATACAATAGACCTCCTACTGAACTTACATGAGACATAACCTTTTCTTCTTTATAGACAAGCCCTATACTTGAAGAATGATTATAATGGAAAGCAAGAGGGATAAAAACCAGTTTTGCAATGTTCATATTGAACTCCAACCACAACTTAACATTACCATATCGATGTACTTCCATGGCCATAATTTGTTTTTCTTCTCCTTGATCCCTCATCTAAATTGTCTTGTCCACCTTATTCATTTTCTTACTGATTTTATCCATGCTTCAGCTTGCATCGAGTATATTATTAGCAAATAACATCAAGAATGTGAATGTACTATAAACCGTATAGTCATTCCTACCATTTGAAAGATTCTGACTCACTATGAAGGATTCAAACATCTTGTATATCTGCTTGGGTACCAATAGGTCATACAATGAATTACCTAGTACATAAGAAAATTTACCGTTGCAATCTTGAATCAACCCTTTTGGTTGTTCCATCCATAATATATCTCTGTTAATGATGACCTTGTGAGAAGTAGGATCCCACACACAAGATCCCTTTATACGATCATCATAACTTGCAAATATGTAAAATGAGGAATTCAGAAACAAATATTTTAAGTATGGAATTGATTTACCTCTTACTAGTACCTGCAATTATTTCTTTCTTTTATTACCTTGATGCTTCTGCCATAAACAAGAAGATACATCTCTCACTTCATATTCGACTTCATTACTCCCTTCCATCTTATAAAGGTTATCAACCTTTGTTGCCGTCATCACTACTAAACTACCTTTCGACACTGTGAGAGCTCCACCTTGACCTGTATACTTATATCCACAAGAATCCAACACTCCTAATGAAATCAAATTTTATTTAAGATCAGGTACATATCTAACATCCCTTAATTCCCTAACAATACCATCAAACACCATTCTTCTAATACTGCCAACCCCGACAGTTTTGCAGTGAATACCATTTCCCATAAACACTACACCCTCATCAATAGACTGGTATGAAAAGAACCAATTTCTATGTGAATACATGTGGTGTGAGGCACCTGAATCTAACTGCCATTCTGTAAGGTCTCTGTCCCCACAGAGCCTTATAAAACACAACCTAAAATAAAAAATACAGAAATTATACCCTATACAATTTAATCATCAACTTATAATAATAAATTATCCAAAATAAATTTTATTTATGAACATCATGAAAATAAACTTACGTAAAAACCACACAACACAAAATATTCATGAAAATACATACCTCTATCTAATGCTATTTCTCCAATCTTTGTCTGTCCTCGTTGTTGCTCTACCCAAACTCTGCTCAAAACTAAATCTTTCCTCCATGCCACCTAGGAATAGAGCCTATCTAGCTCCCTAGCTCCAAGATTCCATGAGGATTTTTGGCCCCCAAGCCCAAAACTCCCAGCAACCTGGTGCACCCCTGTAATAGTCCACCCAAACTCCAAACCAGAAAATAAAAGATGAGAAAACACATACAGTCCCTAATCTCCAAATGTTGCTTTCTTCCCCTAAACTTCCAAAAGTCCTTCTCCTGAATCCTCTGCCCCCTCATATCCTCTTCCATTCACCGCCTCCTCCCTTCATTTAATGCCACCCACCTTATCCCTCCATTTAATACCTTATCCCTCCATTCAATACCCTATCCAACCATTCAATGCCTTATCCTTCATACATTAAGTTTTCTAATAAATAAATAAATAATTTTAAGATTTTAATTTGTTACCCAAACCTTAAATGAGTTAATTAATAAATTAATTAATTAATCAACATATATTAATCAATAATTAATTAATTAATATTATTAATAAATAATAATTATTTAACTAATACACATTAGGGCAGTTAATTATTTAATTAATTATACTTGATAAATCTTAAGCAATCATTTAGCTAGGGTTGTTACATACACCCACCCTTCAGGAAACTTCGTCCGAAAGTTAAAGTATTTTATGATACAAGGGAAAAGAAACATGGTTCACACATTCCTAACAAATAACCGACATTATTAGTGAGTAAGCCAATAAACTCATACATACTAGTGTACATGTGCAAGAAATGCATATGTAGCTAGTACATACAAGTCTCGTTGATGTACTAATATCAATAACTATCATCTCTATAGTCATTTCTATATGTATCCAATCCATTCAACAATACTATTCATTTTATAAAAGAAAATAAACCAATCAAATGTTTGCAAAATATTTTAATTATAATTATCTAGCTCAACAATGTTATTTAGAGAATTATAGTTTAGTTACATAATTATGAATATTCATATATAGCGATTTCTTTTCAGAAGGAAAAACAATAAATTCCACCATAAGACAAATGTCCATACACTCTCAACTATTTCTACTCATCCTTCCTCCCTAACTTACTTCCATCTTCCATTCCTATCCGTCCTCTACTAGACTATCTTGCAGCATCAACTATATTGACCTAACTCCAAATAGAACCCGTAAGCAGAAGTGTCACTATCCTGACCAAGCTTCCTCAACATGCAACTGACAGTCATCATCACACACCTAGAGGAGCGTGAGCTAACATCCTCCTCCCATGACTTCAGGTTTCAGAGGATACATGGTGGGAAATGCCTCCACCCCTCTTAATCATAACTAGGGTCCACACCCTACAATGGAATATACAATGGCATTGTGTTGCTGGGAGTTTTGTCATCATCTATTCAGTTTTGGGTAGTCTCACCACCTAAAATACTGCACTGGTCCACATATCATAGAAATGCATCCAAACCAATATAATTTTACATACAGAGATTCATACCATATTGTTTTTTGGCCAGTGGTCATGAAATCCACTTTCATCATCATTATCCCTTGGCTATTTCATAGCCCATAACCTGTAGATTAGTCTGTAACACAAACTCATACATATCTATGCATTATTATCATGTAGTTGCATATAACTAAAATCTCAATTTGATATCCCAGTACCAACAACTTTAACATCTAGTTTTCAAGTTAGAATTAGATCTCATAATATCCCATAATTCAATTAACAACACCCATTCATAAAATTATCATTACATAACAGATTGGATCATATCTAACATCATTCAAATAGCATTTCAACCTTCATAGCATTCTCATTCACACAATATATTGCATCATATCCATCATCATCAATAATATTTTAAACATTCATAGAATTTATATTCACATAGTAGATCACATCATATCCATCATCATCAATAACATTTAAACATTTATAAAATTTACATTCACATAGTAGATCGCATCATATCCATCATCATTAATAACATTTAAACATTTATAAAGGTACATACGTCTTAAAAGTTCAAGTGTATTATTTAATAGTTTCACTTGTGAATAGAAAATAAAGGAGTGTAGGCCTAAGGTAATCCTGATTATCTAAGTCAAAAGGTGGTGTTACATACACCCAACCTTCGAGAAACATATTCTCAAGGTGGTCAAAAAAGTGAGGGATAATCTCATCATAGTGTCTCGGTGTCTTCCCAAGTAGCAGATCCTGGACTATACTTGTCCCACTGGACCTTAACTTGGTATACTAGATGATGCCTAAGTTGTCGGACTCTACGGTCCAATATGCGTAACTGTTCTACCATGAGGGTTCCCATGTCTGATACCTACAGTTCCTTCCAATTTAGTTTATGTGATTCATTAGCAACATAATGAGGTAGAACAGATACATGAAAAGCATTATGAGTTTTATGCAAGTGGGGTGGCAGTACGAGACGATAGGCAACGGGTCCAATTTTCTCTTGGATTTTGAATGGTCCTATAAATTGAGGTGACAACCTTTTCCCCTTCCCAAACCATATGGTACTCTTACTAGGCCTGATACGAATAAAAACCTTGTCTCCCACTTTATAACTTTGGTCGGTCCTGTGTGATCTTCATAACTTTTCTACCTATCATATGCTTTATTTAGTCTCTGTCTAATCTGAATCACCTATTCCTCCATATCTTGAATCAATTCTGGCCCAACTGTTACTCGGTCTTCTAATCTATCCCAACTCAACGACGTTCTGCATGGCCTTCCATACAGAGCTTCATAGGGTGGCATTCCAATGGAGCTATGAAAATTGTTATTGTAGGAAAACTCTACCAAAGGTAGGTACTTCTCCCAATGGGTTTTATTATCCATGACATACATCATAAGCATGTATTCCATGACTTGATTTACTCTCTCAGTTTTCCCATCTATTTCAGGGTGATAATATGTGCTTAAGTTCAATTGCGTCCCCAACGTTGACTGCAAACTTGTCCAAAACCTAGAAGTGAATCTGGAGTCCGTATCTAAAATGATCTTCTTATGTATCTCATACAAAAAGATAACCTCACTTACAAATAGACGTGCCACATCAGTGACATTGTAATTATCTCTAACCGAAATAAAATAAGCACTCTTGATTTACTTATCAACTATAACAAGAATGTCATTGTGTCTATGAGATGTGAGTGGCAACCCTACAACAAAATCCATAGAGATGACTTCCCACTTGGACATAGGGACATCATGTGGTTGTAGGAGGTCTGTTGGGTGGTGGTGGTTGGCTTTCACTTCTTGTCACTCTAGGCACTTGGGGACGAAATGGAATACATCGCGTTTCATACCTACCTAGAAGAAGAGCTTCCTCATGTCTGCATACATTTTCTCCACACCTAAATGCACACAATAAAGTGCTCTATGGGATTCCTTCAGTATGATGCTTTGAATATCCCCATCTTCAGGGATGTACATCCTTCCCCGATATCTCAACAGTCCGTCTACTTCCATACTATATCCTTCATACTTTGGATTTAATTGTCTCCCTCTCTGGAGGTATGAAGTAACCTTTAAATACCAACTGTCTCCTTGGAGTTGCGTCAACACACGTTCCTTCAGATTGACTTTTAAGGGTACCAAGGATAAGACACGTGGTCTCCTACTCAAGGCATCTGCGACCACATTTTCCTTTCCCTTGATGTATGAAATACCAAAATCGTACTCACTCATAAACTCACTCCATCGCCTTTGCTTGGCATTCAGATCCCTTTGAGAGAAGAGAGGTTTTAAACTTTGATGGTTTGTTTTGAGCTCAAAGTTTCACCCCACAAGATAGTGCCTCCAAAGTTTCAGAGCTAGCATTAGAACTGCCAACTCTAAATCATGAGTAGAGTAAATATCTTCATGTTTCTTCAACTTCCTTGATGCATAAGCTATCACTCCTCCATCATGCATTAGCACGGCCCCCAACCATTGCTTCAAGGCATCTGTGCAGACTGTGAAGTCTTTTTCCATATCCAACACTCGTAGAATTGGTGCACTAGTTAGTAACCTCTTAAGCTCGATGAATGCATTATCACATTCTTATGTCCATTCATACTTGACCCCCTTGCACTGCAAAGTGGTGATGGGTTTTTCTATTTTAGAGAACCCTTCCACAAATCTCTGATAATAACCTGCTAGGCCCATGAAGCTTCTCACCTCATGGGCATTTTTCGGCATTGGCCACTCCATAATGGCCTTTACCTTTTCTAGGTCCACAGAGATTCCTTCACTGGAAATGATATGACCTAAATAGTGGATCTCTTTTTGGAAGAAGGAACACTTCAACAACTTCCCATACAATTTGTCATTTCTCATGTAGGATAACACCACTTGTAAGTGTTCCTCCTGATCTCTTTCATTTTTGGAATAGATGAGGATGTCATCTAGAAAGTCTTGTACAAAACGGTTTAGGTACTTCCCTAATACTCCATTCATGAGGCTCATGAATATTGCTAGCACATTGGTCAATCCGAAAGGTACTACGAAAAACTTGTAATGTCCAAACCGAGTTCGAAAGATAGTTTTTGGGTTATTGCCTTCCTTAATCCTTAACCGGTGATACCATGATCATAAATCAATCTTTGAGAATTCCGCTACTCCTTTCATATGATCAAAGAGGTCATCTATTCGTGGCATTGGGTACCTATTTTTCACAGTAGCATAGTTCAAGTCCCTGTAGTCTCTACGTAGTCAAAAGGAACCATCCTTCTTCTTCACAAAAATTACTGGTGTGCCCCAAGGTGAGACATTGGTCCTTATTAGCCCTAAGTCCAGTAACTCTTTTAACTGCATTTGCAACTCACAAAGTTTTGTCACTGTCATTTGATACAGAGTCTTGGAAATTGGTTCTGCACCATATTTTAGCTCAATAGTAAAATCAAGATTCTTCTCAGGAGGTAACCCTGGTAACTCATTTGGAAAAACATCCTTGAATTCTGACAATACCAGGTACTAATCCAAGGAGGGTCCCTTCCTTTCATTCACTTCTTCCACTACATAAAGTCGACACCCTTGCGTCAAGCATCGATTAACATTCATAGTTGAGATAAAGCGTAATGACACCTTTCTTTGTACACCTTGGATCTCTACTGGCATTCCTTCATCGTCAAGACAAAGCACCCCTTTTGTGAAACAATATACCAAAGCTCGATGAGCTTCTAACCAATCCATTCCAATGATTAGGTCATATGTCTTGAGAGCAGTGATGTATACCTTCAACCTAGTAGTACACACTCCCAGGTCTACTATACAATTATCAACGCTAGGTCCTAACACTTGTTTTCCCCCGAAGCCATCTCGACTTGTTTAAAGTCATCATGCTCGTAGGCTGCAAATCCACTCTTTTCTAATGCAGATGGTGAAATGAAACTATCTGTAGCACCAGAATCAAATAAAATCTTAGCATTGATACGATTTAGTGTACCTGATGACTCCACCACCGTGGATTGATGTTTTTTCCAGCCACTATTAACTGTTGCGTAGATCTGGTCGCTTCCACTTGCTCTTCCCATCGGGGCCTTTCCTTCTCTATGCACGAATCTTGATTGTAACTCTCGACAGTCACATTGGTAATGGGTTCCTCTACATCCCCAACAGGTAAAACGAGATTGACCCTGCGCACTATTTTGTTACTGCCTCTGAAATGAGTTCCTTCCCTTGAAACCCCTTCCACTACTAGCTGCTCCCTGAGATGGTCGTGGACCTGCCTGTGTCGTTGGTGATGAACGTGATGCTAAACTTGCTACCATTGAATTCCCTGCATCTACTATCTTTGGTGTGACTCTATTACCATATGGAGGAGGCCTTGAGCCCCCTCCCCTGGGAAATGTCCTAGGGGCCTTCCCTACGAATCCAGGACGATGCAGAAAGGTCAGCCTTGTACCTCTAGTTAAGTTCATGTGTTCCTCCACATAACGTGGATTTTCCACTACTTCTGCTATTGAAGACGGTTTCCACATTTGTAACATAGCCCTTATCTTAGGGTTTAACTCATAGACAAAGCGTTCTGCCTATCATTGGTCATTATCCATGTATGAGACATATTTGACCAATTCCATAAACCTAATATCATATTCTTCTACGATCCTGTTTCCCTATAATAGAGCATGAAATGATCCTACCTATTGTTCTTGATAGTAAGCTAGCAGAGATCTCCTTCAGAACCTCTCCTCGAAAAGTTCCCATGATACGGTGTTCGGGGTAAGATGCAGTTTCCTTTCCAGGTTGCCCCACTAGTTCAAGGCACTATTTCTCAATTGAAAAATTTCTATCTTCACCTTTGAAGTGGATGCATAGTCTTTTAAGGAAAAACACCTTGTCATGCCTTCCAACCATGCCTCGACATGTTCACTGGCACGATCCCCGACAAACTCTGAAAGATTGATATTTTGTAGTTCTCTAGTGATGTCTTCGAGTGGAGGTCCTCCCCTTGATTCCCTCGATGCTTTTGGATTACCCATTCCAGATGGTGGGAGTTCCACTTCGATCCCTGTGGGTTGACACCCCTTTAAAGTCTCATTTATGGCCTCCAAAGAGCGTAGTATGAGAGTTAGTTTAGACAATGGTGGTGGCGGCATTGGTAGTCCCTATGACAATGTCCCTCTGCCTCGATTTCCTTGAGTCCTAACCATCCTGTATAATTTAACCTTCATCAACCAAAGTTGTTAGGGTGATTTCAAGGACATTTTACATTTCCGCAACTCAAACGAAAAAACAGGGTTAGGCGTAAGTTTTTTTTTTACTTATCTGTAAATAGACGTTACTCTCTTTAGGGGAAGTGGCTAGGTAGGGTTAAGCATCTAAGCTTGGTGTCACTACCTAAGAAAACCACTGACTCCCTCGCCTGGTAGCTATGCTAGCTTGCACCATACTTGCCAATTTCTCTAACTTACCTGCCTAGTGTGCATGAAGCCCCCTCCCGCTTATCTTGGTCTAAGTCCTTAAACTTTTCGTTTAAAACTAATTAATGTGATTAGTCCCTTTTACTAGTTTCAAATTTAAGCATGAATCATAATTTAAATATTAAAACATAAATTTAAAGTATTACTTACTATTATTCATTATTATAATTTAAATATCGTTATCATTAATAACTAACATTTAACTAACTTAAAGAAAACAAAGTTATAATTTAAACCTTATTTAAAATTATAACTTAAATAAAAGTATGTTAATTAAATGTTTAAACCTTAATAGTTTAAAATTAATTTGATACCATTAACATACCATTAGTTTAAGCCTTAATTTAATTTAATTAACATACCATTATAATAATATTTAAATTATAAAAAAAAATTATATTTAATTATTTTTTTATAATAAAATAACAATTAAATAAAATAAAACAATTACTATATAATTAAATAAAATTAAAGAATTAAAATAATTGATATAATAAAATAAATAAAAATATATAAAATAAATAAATCGCAATGGGTCCTCGCATGAGGCCCACATGCCTCGTCCTCGTGACTTCCTTTGTTAACCCTAACCCTAGCAATTCCAACTATTTGCTACACCATCTCTTGCACGCATAATTGTTTACCTGAAACTGCCTTGGTCGTCACCTCAAAAAGCTTCTTCTCATGAACCCTACCACCATTTCCTGCCTATCCTAAAAATATTCATCCTTGTTACCCTCTTCTGTCTCCATATAAACCCATGAACTTTCCTGTAAACTTCCCTCAGGCTTTTGCGGTCTCAATGAACTTTCTTGGCCCAAAATTGCTTACAAATCCTTGGGGTTTAGCGGTTTTTGTGGTATTTTGTTGAAGTTGCAGAGACATTCCAAGTTCACAGAGAAGGGTCTGTGGACTCGAAGCCGCATGGGCATGGACATTTGGAGGTCGATTGCTTCCAATAGTCAAAGGTATGGCATATTTGGATTTGAGCTCGTTGTATTGTGTTAATGCATGGCTAACCTGTGTTTTTATTTTGTAGCAGGTGCGCTTGAATTGATGGTTGTGCATTTGGATGAAATATGTGAAATGCTATCATGGGCTTGGTGCTTAGTGTTGAGTTTTACTTTCTTTAACAGTCTGGTTTGGAGACTCATGGGGCTGAGACTTACTTACCCGGACATTACAATAATGATGAAAATCCTGTTGGAGCTCTGCTTGGGAGGAAATCAAGGATAAGAGAACTCCAACCAGTCATATGTGCATGTGGCTATACGGGAACATGTGTTGTCTGTACAATTGTATCATCTATTTCATCGCTAAATAAATAGGCACCCAGCTCTAGAGTCGTTTCTTTCTATTCTCACTAAGAGAAGGATTTCCCTCCCTTGCTGGGATTTGTGCTTGGATTTGGCTTGGTGTTGGGCTTGTGACCTGCATTGTGGACTTCTCATTTGCAACCTGGTGTTTGGCTCTAGTGCTTTGGGCATTTTTTCGGGATTTGGTGCTTGCAAATATGCATATATCTCTACATATGATGTTATTTTCCTAGAGAACCAACTACTAAGATAGTAGCACCACCAATGGAAAAGGTAGAAGCAGCACCAATAACAACTTATCCACCGCCAGCCAATGCCATAAGGTACAAAGCCAAAGCCAGTCGTAGATCCGGTCGAATATGCGAGAACAGTTCAAGGTGAAGATTTAGTAGCATTAGGATCTCGATCTCTAAACTTTTCATATCGCTCATGAAGGTATTCATATCGGTCATAAGTAATTGAATCAAGAGCATGAGCATGATATTCATCCCTAGGATCATGCTCTTCTACTACTGTGTCAATGACATATGAATCTGTTGCTGGTGTTGTATCAGAGATTTATATTATGCTGCTACCTTTGCTTTTTTTGGAACTGCTACTACTGGCGCTACTTTTATCAGGGCTCTGAGGGGAACAAACGAGGGAACCTTTCACCCTACGGGGCGGCCTAAGGGATGAACCTATGAGAAACTTATGGGGAAATAGTGGCTCTCGGTCCTATAGTGTATAGAACTTACTCGCCTCCTCCTCGTGGTTTGATCTTGAATGCTGGCTCTGCTTGACTCTTAACTCTCGATGCTTTTTTTTTCAGTTCTCTTAATGCCTTTTTTTTTTACCGAAGATGTAGCCCTGATCTACCATAAATTTGAATTTTAGTTTATGTGTAGGACATCTCAGATTCAAAATAAATGTTGATCAAAGGGGATGATAAAACGGACAAGTCTGTCAAAAGAGACCTCTAGAACAAGGTGAATTGTGTCCCAAGGATGTCTAGTTTTATTTTCTTTTTCATTTTTTAAATTCAATTTCAATTATCTATGTTTGTTTGTCTGCCCTCTACTCGTAGATCCAATAACTAATTTCCCTGAAGCTACTTCTAGGATCTTAAGGCTCACACGCAGGCAGTAGCACAAGTCATAGCAAGTGACTTGTGGGAGAAAGTGACAGAATACCTTATTCATGTTGCAAGGTTCAGGGAGATATCGGATGGTATGGGGCTAGCATCAAAAAATCTTTCTCTAAGTGCATTTGCCTCAATTAAACTGCTGGGAACTGTTGCAAACTTGTTGAATATCAAGCAGTTTAGATATATATATATATATATAAAAGAAAGGCCTTGGTGCTGCACTGGGCTTGTGTTGGTTTATGTGTTGACATGTGGAATACGAGTTCGATATGTGATATGGATTAGTGTTAGGGATTAACACTTGTGTGCACACAACACCCTTTATTATATATATATATATTGTTTATACATATATAGTTATCTATTTAGAAAATCCTCAACAAAATTGATATTATACCATTTCATTTTTATTGTGCATATTGTTTATATGTATATAGGTTTGTATATAAAAATAAAAAAATAATAATTGTGTGCTTGGCTTGCAGGTTAGGTGGAGCTGGAGCTTGGCCGAGATTTATATATAATTAAGGGTTTTAGGGCCCCTGGGCTGTTTTCAATATATCTATATCTATATATATACTCTTAATAGATTATTTAGGGTTGTTTAATTTCTGGGTGGGTACAGTTCCATTCCTAAATTGGGTAGGTGGGTAGGCCCTGGTCCTAGTTTTTAAACCAGGGCTCTGATACCATGTGTAAGGTCTCTATCCCCGCAGATCCTTATAAAACACAAGTTAAAATAAAATATAAAGAAATTATACCTTTTACAATTTAATCATCAACTTATAATCATAATTTATTCAACATAAATTTTATTTATGAACATCATGAAAATAAACTTACGTAACAACCACATAACACAACATATTCATGAAAATGCATACCTCTATCTGATGCTATTTCTCCAATCTCCGTCTGTCCTCGCTATCGCTCCACCCAAACTTTTTCCAAAACTGAATCTTTCCTCCCTGTCAGCTAGGAACAGAGCCTATCCGGCTCCCCAACCCTAGGATTCTCTGAGGATTCCTGGCCCCCAAGCCCAAAACTCCCAGCAACCTAGTGCAACCCTGTAACAGTCCACCCAAACTCCAAAACTAGAAAACACATACAGTCCCTAATCTCCAAATGTTGCTTTCTTCCCCCAAATTTCCAAAAGTCCTTCTCCTGATTCCTCTACCTCCTCATATCCTCCTTCCATTCACTGCCTCCTCCCTTCATTTATTGCCACCAACCTTATCTCTCCATTTAATACCTTATCCCTCCATTCAATACCTTATCCCTCATACGTTAAGTTTTCTAATAAATAAGTAAAACTGATTAAGATTTTAATTCGTTACCCAAACCTTAAATGAGTTAATTAATTAATAAACATATATTAATAAATAAATAAATAATAATTATTTAACTAATACACATTAGGGAAGTTAATTATTTAATTAATTATACTTGATAAATCTTAAGAAATCATTTAGCTAGGGTTGTTACACTTTCTTCTTGATATTGTAAATGATTAGAAACAGATAAAACTTGATCAATATTACCTGAATTTGTTACAACCAAATTTGCTTCCTTCGTAGAGTTTTCCTCAGATTCCTTTCTTTGTCAGCAATCTTTCTTGACATGTCCTATTTTGCCATAACACTAGCATTTTTATTTACCCTTTCTGTTTATTAACACAGATTGGAAAGAACTTCTCTGATTCTTCTCTGTGGTTCGACCTCTGATCAAAATCGCCTCTGAAGTTGAGGTTTCTTTACTAGATTTTCTCCTCGTCTCCTCAACCAACAAAACTCCCACAACAGAGTCATAATCTAAAATTTATGTTGAGCTAAAGCTAATAGAGGTTACTATATTATCCAAAGACTCAGGTAATGAACACAATAGTGTAAAAGCCTTATCTTCATCTTTGAATTTAACTTCCATACTAGTCAATTGAACTATGAGGGTATTGAAAGTATTTAAATGGTCATCAACTTTTGTACCTTCTTTCATCCACAAACTGTACAGTTGTCTCTTCAAGTAGATTTTTCTCATCAAGGATTTCATCATATATAGACTTTCCAACTTCGTCCACAAACCGACTGTTATCTTCTCCAAGACAATATTGAATAGAACAATGTCGGCCAAACACAGGCATGTGGCACTCAGTGCTCTCGCATCCATCTCATCGCAGTCATCCTCTATTATGGTCCGGGTTTTATTTTCTTTTCCCAAAAGTGCCTTCACCAGGCCTTGTTGCACGAGTAGATCATGCGTCTTGAGCTTCTAGAGCTCAATTTTGTTTTTACCGCTGAACTTTTCAACTTCAAACTTCGAAATCTACATCATAGCCATTAGCACAAAATCTCCTAATGTCCACTGCATATAAAACAAAAGATTCACTTTTACTTTAACTCCTTCACATTATGCGATCCAAGAAAAAATAGTATTGCATGCTTAATTAAAAAACACCACTTCATACACTCCTCCACCTTTTATTATTTAATTCTTTAAACTTTTCAACCATGCCTTAAATTCCAAACAATTTACCATGTGAATCAATTTTCGCAACTCTTGCACACTTGGAGTGAGGAGTCATCACACCTCATGATATACTTAGAGTGCGAGGAGTCCTCACGTCATGCAACACTGGAGTGCGTAAATCCTAAAAAATTTACGCATTGTTCCTTTTCTTCAACCACGGAAATCCAAACATTTTTTCACGAGCACAAGGTTGAGTAGTATGTCGCCGCACCCTTCTAGTGAAGGGACCTGTGGCGATGTAGAAATCTATGCACCTCACTTCTGTGGTTCCTTCGATAATTTGAACCTCCTCCAACCAACTCTAACCAGGTATGATACCACTTGTTAGAATTGTCAATGCAGAAAACACAATTCTCGATGATACTTAACAATGACACACATTAAAGATAAACACAGGGATTTCATGTGGTTAACCCAAACATTGGGCTATGTCCACCAAGCATAGGCATCGGTTGTCCTGTTATTCGAATTATGGATATTACATCATATTTGCAAGTCTCTCATACACTCAGTCTCTCATAGTCATTTTTGCCTCTACACGCTTACATGTATTTATATACATTTACTAGAAACTGATTAATAAATGCAATCCCTATCCATATTCTAACTTGATGTATTTCATTGTAACTAATGCAGAATAATAGTATCTAAATCTATTCTTGAGAATTCGTTGTCACCAAATCCCAACAATTCCAAGTATTTGAATCTCTTATAATTATAATGACACGTTAAGGGAATTAGGTATTATGAGGTGGAAACTATTGGTCGATATGTTGTATACATTATGTAGAGCTTACTCAAAATGGAAACAAGATCTTATAAGAAGATTGAGCAATTAGAAAATTAATATGTCCATTTGTTTATTATTATCTACAGTTATGAGGTCACAACTGATGAACTCGAGAATCTTAAATTGGCCAACAAGGATGGGTTGAACAAGGATCCTAATGTAACTACATAAGGGGTGGACACGGATCCTAATGTAACTACATAGAGTAAGGGTTTCAATGACCTAATGTAACTAGATAGAGTGAGGGTTTCATTGACCTCATAAAATAACATTGTGACTCCTAATAAACAAACCACTCATATTCATTCAAGTTTAAATTTTGTGATCATGCTAATTAGCTTCATGGAATCTGCTTTTTTTTTTTTATCTCATACTATTATCCTAGACATACACAACATTCTTACTCTTATTTAAAATAAGTTATAATTAGCCTAGGCATACACAACATCCTTACTCATATTTAAGATAAGTTATAATAAGAAATAATTGTAATTTTAATTATATAAAGTTAGTAAAATATTTCTATTAATTTAAAAAATATGTTAACAACTAATTAATTAATAGCATGGGCCAATTTCCATACATAAAATCAATACTTCTAAGTAAATTAAATCCTTTATTTTGTTTATTTTCACATCTTAATACAACTCCCATCCTATACTCCATATTAATGGAGTTTCATCCATACTTTCGAGCTTTCAATAGTTTTTATGGCAATTATTTATATAATTGAAACAATCCCATATGTAAGTGAAAACTTGTAGAACAATTGAACACGTACAAAGAAAATAATAATAATAATAATAATCTAATGACTATCCACTAATATAACACTCAAGAAAATGTTGATCGCAAAGAAAGAAAAAATAATGGTCTTTTAGTTGAAGAACTATAGACCCTTCCAAACTACACGCAAAAATCAAGAGTTTAAAGTTGCAAAAAGAAAAAATATGAAGGTTGTAGTAACTTAACCCGACCTAAAAATATATCTATCCATTGGAAAATACAAAAGTACATACCTACATTCCTTACGTTAAGTAGGTGTATGCTATTTTTTTTTTCCCAATTTGCAAGAATATGTGTTTTTTATTTACAAAGGACTTTGTAATTTTGAAGTCTTGACTTTGTTTATAGCTTGATAAGAAATTTGTAATATGTCCCATGTTTCCTTGGCTTGCTTTGCTAAATCTATTCTTTGGAGTCTGCTCTCATGCATGGCTTGATGTATGTAAAATATTGTTTTTCTGTCTTTCTTTCTTCGATCTTTCAAAGAATCCTTCTTAACTTGTGTGACGTCATTGTATGTTGAGTGATCTAGTGGTTCCACATAGCCATTTTCAACTATCTCCCATAGATATTGACCCCGAAATAGTGCCTTCATGGTGAAGGACCATAACTCATAACTTTAACCTCTAAAAGTGGGAGGTTGAAAATTTGAAGTAGAAGCGAGGATTTTACCTTATAACATCGTTGTTGCTCTTGAAATCTACTATGATAAATCTTCTCTATTACCCGATCTCGGATCTACAATGCACAAACTTTTCATAGCACAGTAAGAAAGCCCACACAATTAAATTCTTTGTCGAACTACGACGCTAAACAAAATAATTTCTAAAATAAATTATCACTCTGTTACTCTTAGCACATAAAATCACATGTATACTTTCAATGTAGATTCAAGAACATATAAAGCTAACTAAATATTGTGCAAAAACATAGAGAATCTATTTTCAAAGTTTTTGAACACAAGAGAACTCATAAATACTTATAAGTATATTAACATATAGATATATCATATATTACCAACTTGGATACTGTGTGTGGTTACAAAATACAAAATTGTGCAAAGCTTTGGCTCCACAAACTTTTACAGACTTCTAGAGAAAAAAAAAAAGAGCTTCTACTCTCATACTTCTTCAACTCACAGCTGTTGTTGCTTCTAACTATCAACTATTTCACTTCTTCTTTCTGTGTTTGGACCCTTTACAGACTCAAAATAGACTAAGACAAAGACTTCCTAAAGAATCAAACTGACTTAAAAATATAAGACAACAATAAATTTGATAGAGCTCCAAAAAGATAAAGATCGTTTCATTTAATAGTGGTCCTGATAACACTAGTGCTTGTCGTGAAAGACTGAGTAACACTTCCGTGAAAAAGTGGGCATAAGCACTTAAATCTCACGACTTATAATTAATCTTTCCCAAAAGGTTGATATTTTCCCAAGCAAATTTCACAGCCTTTTGGCTAGGCTCGTGAAAAATCATATTCCTGAGCCCGTAGAAAAATGAATGAAAAAGAATCTTGTCTTACTTTTCTTTTCCTCACTTTTTACTTTGATATCCTATGTTGTCGATGATAATGATAGAGCACAATCCTTTAATTGTATGGCCAATTAAAATTTTCTCTTCATTCGATCATAAATAAATAGATTATTGGCTATACATAAAGTGATGTTGACAGAAAAAAAATCCTTTAACTAGATGGTCATATAGTTAATCGACTAATTTTAGCACGGAACTAGTGTTGGGATTTGGTGACAATGAATTCCTTAAAGGATGGATTTGGATCCTATTATTCTGCATTGGTTACAACCAAATAGACCAAGTTAGAATATGGGTAGGGATTGCATTTAATTCTCAGTTTCTTCTACATGTATATAAATACATGTAAGTCGATAAAGGCAAAGAGAGAGACAGAGTGAGAACTTGTTAGTCTGTTGTAATCTCCATAATATGCATAATAAGACAACCAATGCCTATGCTTTGGTGAACCACATGAAATCCATATGTTTATAATCTGTATGTGATTTTTAATTATCATATTTGAATTGTGTTTTCCGCAATTGCAATTATAACAAGTGGTATCAAAGTTGGTTGGAGGAGCATCAAATTCTCGGAGGAGCCATAGAAGTGAAATATGTATGAGGTGTGTTGCGTTCAACATCACCGCAAGTCTCTCCTATGGAAGGGTGTGACATCATACTATTCAGACTTTGCGCACGTTCAAAAACATGGAATCGCCACAGTCCAGGAGTGTGGTACAGTACAAAGACTCTTTAAGATCGTCGCACTCTAGGTATATCGAGAGGTGCGATGACGACTCCTTAAAAAATACGCATACGTTTGTTTGGAATTTTACGGTATGCTCTTTATGGTTTGAAATTTATGGTATGGCATAAATCAAAAGTTACTATATCCCTTGAAGTGAAAATGTGCATGTTTTTTTAAAGAATTCAAGGTATGAAGAATTGAATTTTGTCTTTTTCAAAATTGAATTCCCCCTTTTTTTTTTAAACATGAACAAGTCACGTGGAGGCTGCTCTTTTTTAACAGTTTTTTTAATGAAATAAAGGTATAAAGTGAAAAAAGTTAAGGTGGACGAATTATAAAGGTTTTTTATTAAAAGGTAAATTTCTTTAGTAAAAAGGTTTTTTGATTAAACTTTTTTTTATTAAACCTGGTAAAGTTTATACCATCATTCCTCCACATATTTTTTCAAAAGGCCTTGGTTATTATAAGCAGTGATTTAGGCATTAGGATATTTTTTGCTAAAGGCTAAAATGCACAGTTTGAAGTTTGAAGTTGAAAAGTTCAGTGGTAAAAACAACTTTGAGTTGTGGAAGCTCAAGATGCAGGGAAGCTCAAGATGCAGGATTTATTGGTGCAACAAGAGTTGCAAAAAACATTGGTAGGCAAGTCGAAGAAACCAACAACCACGAAGAATAATTAATGGGAAGATCTAGATCCAAAATCTCTTAGCACCATTTATTTATGTGTGGCAGATGATGTTGTGTTTAATATCGTAGGAGAGGATACAACATCAGGCTTATGGAGCAAGTTGGAAAGTTTATATATGATGAATTCCTTGACGAGTAGAATCTACTTGAAGAGACAATTGTACAGTTTGCGGATGAAAAAAGGTACAAAAGTTGTTGACCATTTAAATACCTTCAATACCCTTATAGTTCAATTGACTAGTATGGAAGTTAAATTCAAAGATGAAGATAAGGCTATTACACTATTTTTTTCGTTGTCTCAGTCTTGGAATAATCTAGTCACCTCTATTTTCTTTCATTCAACAGATGTTTTATATTATGACTCTACTGTGGGAGCTTTGTTGGCTAAGGAGATGTGGAGAAAATCTAGTCAAGAAACCTCAACCTCAGACGCGATTCTGCTTAGAGATCGAAGTAAAGAGCAGAGTGAGAGAATCTTTTATCGATCTAAGTCAAGAAATGAAAAGGGTAAAGAAAAATGTTGGTACTGTGGCAAAACATGACATCTCAAGAAAGATTGATGGAAGAGAAAGGAATCTGAGGAAAACTCTAGGAAGGAAGCAAATTTAGCTGTAACAAATTCAGGTATGACTAATCAAGCTTTATCTGTTTATAGTAATTTACAATATCAAGAAGAATGGCAGTTAGATTCAGGTGCCTCCCACCACATGTGCTCACATAGAAAATTGGTTTATTTCTTACCAATCTGTTGATGAAGGTGTAGTGTTTATGGGAAATGGTATTCCCTGTAATTGTTGGGGTTGGAAGTATTAGAATCAAGATGTTTGATGGTATTGCTAGGGAATTAATGGATGTTAGATATGTACCTGAGATTAAATCAAATTTGATTTCATTGGTAGTGTTGGATTCTTTTGGATATAAGTATACAGATCAAGGTGGAGCACTCAGATTGTTGAAAGGTAATTTAGTAGTGATGAAGCAACACAGGTTGATAACCTTTATAAGTTGGAAGGGAGTATTGAAGTAGCATCTGAAGTGACAGATGTATCTTCTTGTTTATGGCAAAAGGATCAAGGTCATAAGAGCAAGAAAGAATTGCAGGTGTTAGTAAGAGGTAAATTATTTCAAGACTTCAAATCTTTGTTTCTGAATTCCTGCTTGTTTTATATCTCTGCAAGTTATGATGGTTGTATAAAGGGATGTTGTGTGTGGGATCCTACTTCTCAGAAGGTCATCACTGACAGAGATATAGTATGTATGGAACAACCAAAACGGTTGATTCAAGATCGCAATGGTATAATTGTTTGCATGGTAGATAATTTATTGTATGGCCTATTGGTACCCAGACAAATATACAAGAGGTTTGAATCCTTCATAGTGAGTCAGGATTTTTCAAAGGGTAGGAAGGACTATACAGTTTATAGTACATTCACAGTCTTGATGTTATTTGTTGATGATGTGCTTGATGAAAGCCAAAGCGTGGATAAAATCAGTAAGAAAATGACTCAGGTGGATAGGAAAATTTAGATGAGGTGATGCAGGAGCATTGCCAACTCATCAAGTGAGCCAGCACGTAAGCGGAAGACATTAGGAAAGGCCAACACAAATTTTGAAAACACCTTGAGATTGTTGTGCGGACATTAATGTGATAGTTTAATGAGGCACACTTGTACATTGTAAATAGACCTTGAGCGGATAGCTCTCGTCTTTAGTAGATAGACGAAATTTAATATAAGTAATGCAGTTAGATAGGACTTTAATTCTAGATTTGACAATTTTGGGAGTTGGAGGGAAAACGGATATAGACACCCTCATTGTATCATTGTAACATTAACAAGAGCATAGATTAGAATAAGAGAAAGAGCATGCAGAGAACTGTGTAAAGAGCACCCAGGCACAGACATTTGAATTAATAGAAGAAAGCTTTGATTCAAATTCATGGATTGTGTTGTTCTTTGTGTATTGATGTTATGCTCATTTGAATGTTTGCTTCCTGTCATACATTTTCTTTTATATGTTGTGTACATGTTTTCATGTATGAATTGAAGTCTAAGAGGGAGGAGGAATGAGTTTCAATTTTTTCTCTAATTGAACTAGAGAATTCCTGCAAGGAGTGCAGTCGAATCGTCTGCAAGGAGTGCATTGACAGAAGGGTTCAAATCGAGATAGCTTTTGTTCTCATTTCCTCGAAGGTGTAGTTGGGCACAGGGTCGTGCAAGGAGTGCGCAGGCCAGGTAAAAGACTCAGGATTGAGAACTTGAGTGAAGAGATGAAAGACTGCTGTTGCAGGCATGCGTAGAGCCAAAAGAGACTTCAACACTCAAACGGGTTGAAGGGTTGACGCAAGTAGTGCACGCAAGGAGTCTTTTCTAAGGCTCAAAGTCACAACAAAGCTCAGGAAGGATAGAGTCTTAAAATTCATCGAAGGATTTCACAGATAACTTGTGTTTGAAGTGTTCAAACAAGCATTGCAAGTTTGTGCACAGGTGAACAAGTCTTCGTGCAGGAAGTACTTGATTTATTTTGTAGAATTTATCAGGAAGGAACGATGGTGGGAATTCCCCGAGGAGAATTTGTGAATCACCATAAGCCATTGGATCTTAGAAAGGTGCAGGGAAGCTATGGTGACATATTCAAAAGGGTTCCAAGCTCAGGAGAGGCAGAGCCGTTGATTAGGGTTTCGTGAGTCAAAGCTCCAAATTGTTTCCACAGGAGTGCGATATCGCGATCTGCAATATCCCTACGAGCCTAGAACTGTTCATTGTTTGGGACACGTGTCAGGATATCCAAAGAAGTCGGGGTTCGAAGTATCAGGAGTTTCGAGGGCAGGGTATTCTTGCATCTTGGAATTCTCGACAATGACGTAGACAGTGTGGGGCCGTAGGAGCTAGTGGAAGACAGGTGGCACACTGTATCGGATTTCAGGGAAGGGAAAGTCCCGAATATTTTGGCATTAGGATTCGTAATCCTGTGAAGTCCGAAATCCCAATAGAAGTGACGAGAAGTGGAAAGGTCAACTCACACGTGTGCATTGGAGTTTCAGCATATCGCGAGTTGGGAGTCGGAAAAGTAAATTTCTTGGTATCGCAAGGAATGAAACTGTGATAGGTTAAGTTCTGATAGAAGAAAGAGAGAAGTCAGCGTTGACTGGCCATCAGGTCTCAGGGATTTGAGAGCCCAATGATCGACCTTTGACATCACGAAGTCGCAAGTTTCGATTTCTCGATAGAAAAAGAAGGGGGGATCGCACAGAGGATCCTGTGGGTGCAAATTTCCTGACAGCGAAATAGAAGGACGCTTGAGTTCTTCGGGCCATGAGGAAAAGGAAGATCCTGTGAAGTGGACGTGTCAGTGAGGGTGCGGCTGCACCATCAAGTGGTATCAGAGCTGAGGAAGACTCTTTGCTTTTTGTAGCAGAGAGGAGGATTCATCATGCCGCCCAAGAGAAGGGGCATGCAGTCACCCGATCTAGAGGATAGGGACGTGCGAAGAAGAGGCAGACAAATGGTAGATCCAACCATAGAAAGGAAAATGCATGATCTCCGAGCATGACTTGAAGACATGGAGATAGTGAAAAGATGCACAGTTAGTGCGGGGGATTTTAGTGATTCATAGGATGAAGTCAAGGCTGAATGTGAAGAAGAAGTTGCAGTCGAAGATGCAGCAAACGAGTGTCTAATAAAATCTATTACACGAATGGGTGCAAAGCCAAACATGGACATTCCAGTCTATGAGGGAAATCTGGATGGAGAAGAGCTTCTAGATTGGATCAGAGCTCTTGATACGTACTTCGATTATGAAGATGTTGAAGAGGACAAGAAAGTCAAGCATGCTATCATGCGCTTGAAAAGACATGTAGCATTATGGTGGGACGGGCTACAAGCAGATAGATGCTGCAAAGGTAAGCAGAAAATTAAAAGTTGGGATCGAATGATTGCAAAGATGAAGGCAAAGTTCATCCCAAGAGACTATCAAATCACTCTGTTCAGGAGGATGTAGAACTTGAGACAGAAGTTGATGATAGTGAAAGAATACACTAAGGAATTCTATCGACTGAACATCAAGGCAAGTCATTAGGAGAGCGATGATGAGAAGGTTGCTAGATATCTGAATGGCTTGAGATATGATATCCAAGATGAGATGAGCATGGTAACCATCAGAACTGTGGAGGATGCTTATCAGATGGCTTTGAAAGTTGAAGAGAAGTTGAGCCGTAAGCAAGGTCAGCGAGGGCGAGGCAGGAGTCAGCCCAAAGGCAAGTCAGTTGCCCAGGAAAGAAACCAAAAGCCCAAGGATGACTGGAAAAAGCCTCAGACTCGTACTGAGAGAGGTGGAAGTTCACAGCGAGGGCAACATGTTGAGCAAAGAGAACATAATACTGATCAGAAAGGAGGGTATGCCGATAATAACATGTTTCCTCATACTAGAGGTAGAGGAAGAGGAAGAGGTGGAGTAATCACTTGCTTCGCATGTGGGAAAAATGGGCACAAGTCATTTGAGTGTCTAGAGAAAAAGAAGGATGGAGGAGAATCTCATATCACTCAGGCACAGCGGCAAGATGTGGAAGCTGAAGATGCCGAGGGAGGAAGTTCATTAATGATGCGCAAAGTTCTCTTAACACCTGGAAAGGAGGTGGAGGACTCAACTCAAAGGACCAGACTTTTCAAAACAGCTTGCAAGGCCAAGGATAGGGTATGCAAGGTTATTGTAGATAGTGGTAGCACAGATAATCTCGTTTCAACTGAGATGGTAGAGAAGCTGGAGTTTCGTGGCTACAAAAAGTACACCAGGTAATTGTTACTAAACAATGCTTGGTTGAATTCAATATAGGAAGATATAATGATAAGATCTTATGTGATGTCATTCCTATGGATGTATGTCATCTATTGTTGGGTAGACCATGGCAATATGACAGAAATGTGATTCATGATGGGAGGATGAACACATACACCCTGGAGAAGAATGGGAGGACACACATGTTGCTTCCGATAAAGGATAAGGAGGTGAAACCAGAAGTAAACAACATAGTACTTCTCATGAGTGGGAAGGAACTTCTTACGGAGGTGAAGAAGAAAGAAGATCCACAATTCTTTGTGGTTAGAAAACCAAGAATTGTTCTGACTAGCACAAGAGTAGATGATCTACTAGAAGAGGTTCAGGAACTGCTGGAAGAGTTCGCTGACATTGTGGTGGACGAATTACCTCATTCGTTGCCACCAATGAGGAGTGTGAGCCATCATATAGAACTCATACCAGGGGCTAGTTTTCTAAACAAAGTCGTGTATAGGTTGATGCCGCAAGAAAATGAAGAGGTCAAGAAACAGGTCCAG
The DNA here is from genome assembly GCA_000966675.3 of Picea glauca. Classification (NCBI taxonomy): domain Eukaryota; kingdom Viridiplantae; phylum Streptophyta; class Pinopsida; order Pinales; family Pinaceae; genus Picea; species Picea glauca. The sequence continues at coordinate 713,627 of JZKD02S0443998.1, read as the reverse complement.
GAGCTATTAGACAAAGGGTTAGTCAGGGAAAGATTGAGTCTATGCGTTGTTCCAACAGTACTTAGTCTGAAGAAAGATGGAGGTTGGAGGATGTGTACCGACTTGAGGGCGATTAACAAGATAACCATCAAGTATAGATTTCCATTGCCGAGGATGGATGATTTAATGGATTGCTTGAGCAGAGCAATTTTTTTTCAAAGATTGATCTGAAGAGTGGATATCACCAGATTCGCATGAGGGAAGGCGATGAGTGGAAAACAACATTCAAAACAAACGAAGTTTTGTATGAATGGATGGTCATGCCATTTGGCTTAACAAATGCACCGAGTACCTTTATGAGGTTGATGAATGAGGTCCTGAAGGATTTCATCAGAAAATTTGTCATTGTGTATCTGGATGACATATTGGTTTTCGGCAAGACAAAGGATGAGCATCTGAAGCATTTGGCCATTGTGATGAGGAGGTTATAGTAGGAGAAGTTGTTGATTAACATGAAGAAATCCTCATTCATGAAGATAGAGCTCATTTACTTCGGTTTTGTTATTTCATCAAATGAGTTGACGATGGATCCAGATAAGGTAGAAGTGATCAAGAATTGGCCATCACCGAGAAATGTATTCGAGGTGAGAAGTTTTCATGGACTGGCCAGTTTCTACCAGAATTTCATTAGAAATTTCAGTGGGTTTAGTGCAGCAATGATGGATACAATGAAGAAATGCCATAAATCTTTTCACTGGACAACAGAGGCTGAAAGGAGCTTCAATTTGTTGAAGTGGAAGATCACGGAACAACCAATTTTAGTGTTGCCAGATTTTCAAAAAATATTTCAAGTAAAATGTGATGCAAGCGGGTTTGCCATGGGAACGGTCTTGAGTTAGGAGGACAGACCAATTGCATATTTCAGCAAGAAGCTGAATGAGGCAAAATTGAAATACTCCACGTATGATAAGGAGATTTATGCTATCATACAAGCACTGAAAAAGTGGAGGCATTACTTGATCCTGAAAGAATTTGTTTTATATAGTGATAACCATGCATTACAGTTTGTGACTCAATAGGAGAAGTTGAATCAGAGACATGTAAAATTGGTAGAGTATATGCAGAATTTCACATTTGTGATTAAACACATTTCGAGTACTGCTAACAAAGTGGCTGATGCTTTGAGTAGGAAATGTTTATTGATGCAGTAGTTTAAAGTCAGGATGTTAGGCTTTGATGATATTAAGAACATGTATGCAGATGATCTAGACTTTAAGGAAGTGTATGAAGCAACTGAGAATCCAGTTCTCAGAGACAGAAGCCAGTGGATAGTGTCTATGATCCAGGAAGGGTTGTTGTTTAAGGGCAATCAGTTGTGTATTCCAAATTCCTCCATGAGGGAGAACCTGCTGAAGGAGAAACACAGTGGAGGATTGGTAGGACATTTCGGTCATGATAAGACATTCGTGAAGCTGAGCGAGTCATACTTTTGGCCAGGGATGCGGTCAGAAGTCAAGTGGTTTGTAGACAGATGCAGAATTTGCCAACATTCCAAGGGAAGAAAGCAGAATGTAGGATTTTATCAACTGTTGCCCATACCAGAAAGGCTGTGGGATGAAATCAGCATGGATTTTGTATTGGGATTGCCAAGGATGCAAAGAGGATTTGATTCAGTCTTTGTAGTAGTGGACAGGTTTTCCAAGATGGCACATTTTATCCCATGCCAGAAAACCAGCGATGTGACTCACATCGCAAATCTATTCTTCAAAGAGGTCATTCGACTTCATGGGTTGCCGAAAAGTATAGTTTCGAACATAGACACAAAATTCATAGGACACTTTTGGAGGACATTATGGAAGAAGTTGGGGACTAACTTGTTGTTTAGTTCATCTTATCATCCGCAGACAGATGGACAGACAGAAGTAGTGATTAGAAGTCTGGGAGACTTGCTAAGAAGCTTGGTGATAGAACACCACAACAGTTGGGATAGTATATTGCCATAGGAAGAGTTTGCTTATAATGACTCAGTGAACAGGAGCACAGGCCAGAGTCCATTCCATATTGTATATGGCACATAGCCGAGAGGAGTTTCTGAGTTGAGAGATTCAGAGTAGACTGCTACTAGGAGCACTAGCGCAGAAGAATTTGCTGAGGCAATGAAGGAACTTCATGACCAGGTGAAGCAGCGATTGCTAGATTCAAATCATGAGTATAAGCGCAAAGCCAACCAGTGGAAGAGACAACTTCAATTTGAGGTTGGTGAATTAGTTCTCGAACATTTGAGAAAGGAAAGGTTCCCGAGAGGAACATACAATAAGTTAAAAATGAAGAAAATCAGACCATGTAAGGTCTTGAGAAAATTTGGGGAGAATGCTTATGAGATCAAGCTACCAGATGGGATTGGAATATCTCTGATATTTAATATCATAGATTTATACCCATATAGGGTTGGAGAAGCACAGATTGGAATGGAGCAGCCAGTGATCCAATGGATGAAACAATTGCCAGTTGTAGAGAAGCCACAGATGGAATGAATACTCGACAAGAGAGTGAGTAAGAGGACCAGGCGAAAAAAATATTTTGAGTATCTGGTCAAGTTGAAGAACCATCCAGTGGAAGATGCCAGCTGGGAGGACGAAGTAGAGATTCTGAAGCATGGATATACCGTGCAAGAGCTCATGGACAGAAGCCCATGAAATTTTTTTCAAGCGAGGGAGTATGATGCAGGAGCATTGCCAACTCATCAAGTGAGCCAGTGCGGAAGCGGAAGACAACTGGACAAGCCAACACAAATTTTGAAAACACCTTGAGATTGTTGCGCAGACATTAATGTGATAGTTTAATGAGGTGCACTTGTACATTGTAAATGGACCTTGAGTGGATAGCTCTCGTCTTTAGTAGATAGATGACATTTAATATAGTTAATGCAGTTAGATAGGACTTTAATTCTAGATTTGACAATTTTTGGAGCTGGAGGGAAAACATATATAGACACCCTCATTGTATCATTGTAACATTAAAAGGAGCATATATTAGAAGAAGAGCAAGAGCATGCAGAGAACTGTGTAAAGAGCACCCATGTACAAACATTTGAATTAATAGAAGAAAGATTTGATTCAAATTCATGGTTTGTGTTTTTCTTTGTGTATTGATGTTATGCTCATTTGAATGTTTGCTTCCTGTCATACATTTTCTTTTATATGTTGTGTACATGTTTTCATATATGAATTGAAGTCTGAGAGGGAGAAGGAATGAGTTTCAATTGTTTCTCTAATTGAACCAGAGAATTCCTGCAAGGAGTGCAGTTGAATCGTCCGCAAGGAGTGCGTTGACAGAAGGGTTCAAATCGAGATAGCTTTTGTTCTCATTTCCTCGAAGGTGCAGTTGGGCACAGGGTCGTGCAAGGAGTGCACATGCTAGGTAAAAGACTCAGGATTGAGAACCTAGGTGAAGAGCTGAAAGACTGTTGCTACAGGTGTGCACAGAGTCGAAAGAGAATTCAACACTCAGACAGGTTGAAGCGTTGCCACAAGGGGTGCACGCAAGGAGTCTTTTCTAAGGCTCAAATTCAAAACAAAGCTCAGGAAGGATAGAGTCTTCGAATTCATCGAAGGATTGCATAGAGAAGTTGTGTTTGAAGTGTTCAAACAAGCGCTGCAAGTTTTCCCACAGCTGAACAAGTCTTCTTGGAGGAAGTACTTGATTTATTTCGCAGAATTTATCAGGAAGGAACGACGGTCGGAATTCCCCGAGGAGAATTCGTGAATCACCGTAAGTTGTTGGATCTTAGAAAGGTGCAAGGAAGCTACAATGACTTATTCAAAAGGGTTCCAAGATTAGGAGAGGTGGAGCCGTTGATTAGGACCACGAGGCTCGTTGGATCCACACACATATCGTGGATCAAGGTTTCGTGAGTCGAAGCTCCAAATTGTTGCCACAGGAGTGCGATATCGCGATCCACGATATCCCAACGAGCCCGGAAACGTTCATTGTTAGGGACACGTGTTAGGAGATCCAAAGAAGTCGGGGTTCGGAGTATCGGGAGTTTCGAGGGAAGAGTATTCTTGCAGCTTGGAATTGCGATCCACGATATCCCAACGGTGACGTAGACAGTGTGGGGCCGTAGGAGCTACTGGAAGATAGGTGGTACACTGTATTGTAGTTTGGGGAAGGGAATGTCCTGAATATTTTTGCATTAGGATTCGTGATCCTGCGATGTCTGAAATCCCGATAGATGTGATGGGAAGTGGAAAGGTCAACTCGCATGTGTGCATCGGATTTTCGGCATATCGTGAGTCGGGAGTCGGCAAAGTAAATTGCTTGGTATCGCGAGTACCGAAACCGCGACAGGTGAAGTTCTGATAGAAGAAAGAGAGAAGTCAACGTTGATTGGCCATCGGATCTCGGGGATTTGAGAGCCGAGTGATCGACCTTTGACATCGCGAAGTCGTGAGTTCCGATTTCCCGATAGAAAAAGAAGGGGGATTGCACGAAGGATCTTGTGGGTGCAGATTTCTCGACAGGGAAATAAAAGGATGCTTGAGTTCTTTGGGCCGTGAGGAAAAGGAAGATCCTGTGAAGAGGGTGCGGTTGCGCCATCATGAGGGATCAAGGAGCAACAAAACAAATTATGGGCATGGAAGTATACATAGATGGTAATGGTAAGTTGTGGTTAGAGTTCGGTATGAACATGGTAAAACCAGTTTTTATCCCTCTTGCTTTCCACTATAAATTTTCTTCAAGCATAGGGCCTGTCTGTAAAGAAGAAAAGGTTATGTCTCATGTAAGTTCAGTAAGAGGTCAGACCAGACAGATTCAGGGGCTGCAGTGAAATGGGTGCTTAAACATTTGAGAAGCACACATGTCACCTATAATGGTTAAACTGAGATAGTCTATGATAATTGTAATGTATATTTTACATGTGTTTTGGATAGGAGGAGATATATAACTAAATATGTCTCACAACACAGTTGTGGAAGGCATGTTGGAGGTGGAGTGACTCCTCAAGAAATCCAAACTCGTGCGTGTTAGACAAGCAAGATCATGAAATCAATTTTATTAGAGAAGCTACAGTGGTGATTGGCTTCTTTGGCTTGCAGAAAAGGTGATGAACAAAAGGAAGGAGCAAGGTATCAGGTTAATTGTTGTCAAGGTGGAGATTGTTGGGATTTGGTGACAACAAATTCCTTAAAGGATGGATTTGGATCCTATTATTCTGTGTTGGTTACCACCAAATAGACCAAGTTAGAATATGGATAGGGATTGCATTTAATAATCAGTTTCTTGTAAATGTATATAAATACATGTAAGCCTGTGTGATTATTAATTATCATATGTAAATTGTATTTTCTGCATTTGCAATTCTAACAACTAAATGGAAAAAAAATAGTGTGCAAAATTTGTTTGGGTTTCTTTTTTGTTAAGGACATTTCATAGATTTCTTTTTGTGCTTATAACAGTTTCTGAAACTATGGCAATCATATATAAATCAACTTTGAGTGGTCTCACTGACATATATAAATTAACATTGAGTGGTCGTAATGACAGTAAACCAAAAACTATTGCAATCATATATAAATTAACATTGAGTGGTCGTAATGACAGTAAGCCAAACATATCGGAATATAGAGTAACGAATCAATCTATCTTGACAATGATTAAACTTGAAATTGGAGGGTACCTTTTCGTAGTTAGGAGATGAAGACTAATTACGAGTGAGGAACTCATACCATCTGCGTCGGTGCAGTTCACGTGCAGGTTGTGTGCCATTCGCAGTTCGACGAACAATTGTAAACCTAAAAACAATAGCCAGTGGAAGGAGATGCTATCACACCAATCAAATGGAAGCGGTCGTGTGTACGAAACATGCCCTAAATAGATTAGTTAACATTAAAGTAGAGGGGGATGCAGACCAAAGTAGAAGAGAATCTACACATATATAGCCCATAAAAGTGATTGAGGTCTACTAGCCTACCAGGCATATGGATATTTTTGTCCACTTGTTAATTTCCACACGACCAGTTGTTTGAATAATGTATTTTGAGTGGCCATGGCACAAAGACAGCCAGTTCTCCCCAACTGTCTTAGTTCTCGTCCACACAGAAAGCAAGTAACAACATAATAAAGTTTATGTCCTACAGAAACTGTCATTCTGTCTAATAATTTATTACAATTTCGTTGTCAAAACGTACGATGGAAGATGTCACGAGCCAAACACTTCTCGCAATCTTTCTAATAATTTATTACAATTTCGTTGTCAAAAAGTAGGTCGATGGAAGTTGTCACGAGCCAAACACTTCCCGAAACAGTATGGAATCTAGAAAAGTATAATGATGGTACAAAAGTAAAACACGAGGTAATCATTCAGGAGTTTCACTGAACGCGAACACTCTAGCCTGTAAAGAAAGCAATCGCAAGGAATGTTTGGACTGCAGTGCAAAACTGTCGGTTGTATTATTTTATTGCGTCTGTGTGGTCCTTTAGTTGTTACGAGACTCAATGTCTCCTAATCTCAGAGCTGGGGTTAGAGTTGAAATTATTAAATAATTGCTCCATCGCATGACCGGAATCCATTTTTAGTGGCAAGGTGTAAGCATTTCACCATTCAAATTCTTGTCTAGCCATTAAATTGTTTGTCAAACATGCAAGCAATGGCTAGCTTGTATTGTCTCTAATATTATACGAAATATTGTGCAGTTAACAGTTCAAATTGGAATACCGTGTAATATATAGAGGTTGTATATATGAAATAAAACTTGTTACTCAACTTTTTCTTGTATGAATAGACATGTTTCTATAACATAGTAAGGTCATGCGCACGGTGAAAAAAATGACAGATCGTGGCGCTCAACATATTTATTATTTTAGAATGTGAATATATTTGTTTCTTGGTACATTGCATTTTTTTAATGATCTACTGAAAAATTATAGATAGTTACAGAGCTCATCACAGAAAGCTATTCAAAAGCACTATTCAACTTATGGGAAACTTATCAAAATCTAGAATCTTCACGATAGGCTTAAAAATATGGCTTAAATATTAATAAATATGCCAATTTCCATGTATTAATTTCAAAATATTTACTCCAATAGGCTTAATAACCTCGTGATATAACCTCTCAATAGAGATAAGACACATGTACGGCCAGGACGAATTAGATAATACTAATTAAAAATCCTCATTTAAAAATTAAGAAGAAAATAATTCGAAGCCGTCTGAGAGCTTTGGCATTCAAACTCTCCTTCTTTCTCCATCTCTTCAGCTATACCACAATAGTATAAGTATCTCTTCGGAGTTTTCATCGTATTTAGAATTATTTTCCATTCTTTCATTTTTCTTGATTTATGGTGTGCACTGTTGGAAGATTCACAAAAGATACTTAACTCATACGACCAAAAGATACTTAACTCATCCGATCAAATTTTGAAGAGTTGTCACCCGACAGCCATATCCATTTAATGATGGAATTTTAAAGGGACAATAATAGAAAAACCAAAATAATTTTTAGGCACATCACAGGGGACAATGATAATGATAGATAAAACAAAATACTTTTTAGGCACATCAAAGGGGCAAGTTAACCGACTAATTGCATCTATAAATATATTTATGTAATTCTGATTTTGAGTGACAGAATTTTAGGCTTTGTTAATGTTTGAATCTGAGTTTTTAAACTCATGTTAATGTTCAGATTTATTACAGAGTATTTATTTTGTTGTAGCATGCATATTTTGTTTTAGGTCGTAGTTTGAAAACTTCATTTAAATCTTTATGCTGTGAAATGATTTGTTGTAGTTTCTATTGAGTTTTTAGTACAAAAGTACTAGGTTGATTAGTTGTTGCATGCAATGATTCATTGAAGTTATTTTGCTACTACAATATGAGTTTTAGTTTGTCGTTGTAATTTTCATGTTTTGCTATAACTATATTTGTTGTAATAGCCTTTTCTTCTTTGTTGAAACACATGTTGAAACAATTGTTGTAGAAGAGACTATCGATCTTCGTTTATGATGCAGGAGTGATTCACTTAAGTTTTTTTTTAATATCTCTTTATTGTTTGGTGAAAGTTGTTGAAACACATGCTCAAACAATGGTTGTAGTTTACTAGTGTTGTTACATAGTGCTAAAAATCTTGTAGTAATTGTTTATTGTTTTCTTAAGTAATCCACTCCATCATTCATTGTGATATTACAGTTGTCAATATTTCTAGTTTATTGTTGTAACTAAATAAAATGATTTTGAATTTGATTTGAAATGGATAGAAACAGTAGTTTGTCTCAGCGAGAGATTCATGTTTGGACTGAAATGAATTATGATTTTTGGTTTATGAGAATGAGAACAAAGAAAGACAACAAATCCCTTGGTCTTATTTAACAAGGACTAATAGAAACCATATTTTCAAAGGTGTGAAGTGCAATGTCTTCATAGAAAGCTTGGGACACTATTGAAACTAACTATCAAGGTGTATCCAAGGTGAACATTGTCAAGGTTCAAAATTTGAGAAGGGACTTTGAGAATCTGAAGATGAAGGACAATGAGTCAGTTGATTGTTTCATGACAAAAATCATGAATGTTGTAAATCAAGTAAGGCAGTATAATGAAGACCTCTCAGACAAGAGAGTAATTGAGAAAGTTCTTAGATCTTTGCCAAATAAATTTGAATATGTACTCGTACCCATCGAAGAGTTTAATGATATTATTCTAATTCATATTGATGAATTAACTGTATGTGATATTGCTCATGAATCCAAGAAGTCTAGATATGATAACACATTAGAGAATGCATTCAAATCCTAGTTGCATGTTACTAGAGGCAGAGGCAAATGAAGGTTTAGTAGGAGAGGAATAGGAGGTCAAACCACTAATCATAGAGAGAGAAAAACTCATCTAGAATCTAAAGAGAAAACTCACTAGAATCCTCCTAGTTTAAGCGGGAGTAGCATCCTGACAGTAAGGAAATCATAGGTATAACAAATCTAATGTACAATTTTATTATTGTAAGAAATATGGACTTTATGCTAACAAGTGTTGGAAGAAGCAAGAAGATGTTGGAAAACAGTCTGCACACATGACAGAGGAGTGAGAGGATGTCCAAAAACCCATTTTTTATGACTTGTAATGCACTGATGAAAGTTGAAATGATTTTTTATTTTTTTATAGTGGATGTAGCAATCACGTGACTGGAAACAAATACTTGTTTTCCAGTTTAGATACAAGTATTCAGTCAAAGGTAAAGTTGGGTAATGATAGTAAGGTAAGAGTTAATGGTAAATTTGTGATTCGCGTTTATGTTAAGAATGATGAAAGAAGAAAAATAGATGATATTTATTATGTACGTGGTATGAAATATAATATGATAAGTGGTGCACAAGTGATAGAGAAAAAGTACATAGTTTTCTTCAAGAACAAGGTATGTACAATTTATGATAAGTATCCAAGTAAGAAGTTTATTGCCGGAGTAGAGATGACAAAGAATATAATGTTTCCGCTTATTATGAGAAAAAATATGACTCACTCTTTGAATGCTTATAAAGCTAAAGGTTTGGATGAGTCATGGTTATGGAATTTGAGATATGACCATTTACATTTTGGAGGTCTAGATTTGCTGCGGAAGAAGCAAATGGTGAAGAGGTTGTCGAGTATTCAACAACCAACAAGCTCATGTGAGAGTTGCATACTTGCAAAACATCACAAGGATAAATTTATTTATGGAGTTTTGTACAGGGATAAATCTCCATTGAAACTTGTTCACAAAGACCTATGTGGATGGATGCAAACACCTTCATTGATTCGTAATGTCTATTTTATGACTTTTATTGATCATTTTAGTCAAAAAATTTGGGTTTATTTGCTAAAGCAGAAGTTTGAAGCTTTTGATATATTTAAGAGGTTTAAAGTTCTCGCTAAAAAGGAGAGGGGAAAATATATTAAAGTCTTGAGATCATATAGAGGAGGTGAGTGTATGCTAATTGATTTCATGAAGTTTTGTTAGTCTCATGGAATCAAGAGAGAGTCTACTACTCGTTATAATCCACAACAAAATGTAGTAGTTGAAAGGAAGAATCAAACCATTATGAATATGGCTCAAATTATGTTGAAGGAGAAGCATCTTCCAAACGAATATTGGGGCAATGCATTTATTGTTTCAGTATATATTATGAACATGAATCGAGCTAAGAGTGTGAAGAACCAAGTTCCACATGAAGCTTGGAGTGGTAAGAATATCAACATATCTCATTTGAGGATTTTTAGGTGTGTATCTTATGCACATGTACCTGAAGAGATGAGAAAGTTGGATGATAGAAGTGAGAAATGCTTCTTTATTGGATACAGTGAGGATTCTAATGCATATATACTCTATAATCTCGTCACTAAGAAGTATGTTATCAATGGAGATGTTGACTTCAAGGAACAAGAGGCTTGGGATGGTAGTATTGATAAAGTTATTTCAGGGGGAGCTGAAGTATCCCATGGAGATTATGATGGAGATTAGTAGGTCATACATGATGGAAAATTGATGCCACAATCACATACACCTGTAGAAAGAACCTTTGTAAGACAATCACTAGGAGTCATCCCATCAGAACTAAGAATTCCCCAAAAAAACAGGATCATAGGTAAGTGATGAATCAAATCCTACTTTAGCTTCATTAAGAAACATAATTAGAGGTAAGAAGACTAAAATTTTAAGAGAATTATATGAGAAAAATGTGAAATAAATCAAGTTTCAATTTTTTCATTAATTTCATATGATCGTGTAAATTATGATGATGTTGTTAAGAAATAAGTTTGGGTAGAAGCTATGAATGTGGAAATTGATGCCCTAGAAAGGAACAATACTTGGGAAATTATAGATTTTCCTGAAAATAAAAATTGTATTTCTATTAAATGGATTTACAAGACCAAGTTAAATAATGAAGTTAAAGATGAGAAGCACAAGGCAAGGCTTGTAGCTCATGTGTTCAGTGAACAACCTAGTATTGATTATAATGATCTTGTAAATTTTGCATTAATTGCATATGATCTTGTAAGTTTTGATGATGTTGTTAAGAAATAAGTTTGGGTAGAAGATATGAATGAGGAAATTGATTCCATATCAAGGAATAATACTTGGGAACTTGTATATTTTTCTGAAGTTAAAAATTGTATTGGTGTTGTTATCCCCATTTTGTAGATAACTAAGGAGATGATGTCTCAAGGCCCTCGAGTTGCAGATATGGACTGTCGAGAGATGACATCACCAACAATACCCGTTTGCACAAATGGAAAACCCAGTCACCACAACAGATGGTCACATGTTTACAAATGGCATCCACCACATCAGTTGGCTTCTAGAAGGTAGTGGGCCTTGCTCCATGAGGTACAAGTGAATATTATGGTGAGTATCATTTCAATACCTAATCTATTTGATTATGTTGTATCTCAGATTGCTCTACATTTCATGAGATGTGCTTGGACATTATGCATCTTGCCCTGCTTCACCTTGGTGTTTGACATTGTGCCATAGTAAGTGGTCTTCTTTGCGAATGGGATTTTTGTTGGGAAATCCCTTAATGAACCATGATACCATTCCCAAGCATACTTACCATAATCCCCTATTCCCCTTTGTTTCCTTATCTCTTGGGATTTTAGGGTGTATTGACCCAAGAAGGCGTTGTCCCTCATTCTATGGGAAGAAGGGGGTAAAGGTCCAGAGCGGTTGGAGTTGGGTAAAAGAAAAAATCTATATATGAACCTTCTAGATTATTTGCCTAGGGATCACCCAAGCAATAAATAAAATGCTTATCTCTTAATAAAATGGGACCCATAATATAACAAATAAATGCATGAAAGGTAGATTGAAGGATAGGAGGTCTCATCACAAGTTGACCTATAACATCCATGGATATATAGTGGTATAGAGTTGTCATTATATGGTCACCAAACCAGGGCAGTGACTCTTAATTGCATGGTTGGGAGAAAGGGGGTCTCATCACAAGCAAACCTTCTCATTTCCATTATGCATTTGTGGGTGACATTGCCACCATTTTGGTTACCAAGAGAGGGAAGAGACCTTCAACCTCTAATTTTTCTATTATGAAATAAAATATAAAGAAATAAATATAAAAGACAAATTATGGGCTTGGAAAATGTGAATTGAGGACGAAGGTACCACACACCCTCTAAAAATGCACCCATGAATGAGACACTACAACCCCTAGTATCCACCTGATACACTTTACATGGCTTAGAGAGGGACCTCTTGGAGGCTCTCCTTGACCTAACGAAAGACCCACCTAATAGGACATGTTGTCAACCCTCCCATACTTAAGCTTGACAAGTCGCATAGTGTCTTTGAGTTGTTAATTGTTTTATATAGTAATGTTTGATGCACATGCTTGGATGGCTTATTAATTGATTGGATCCACTTATCATGATGTTATGTGACCTGTATTTTATAAGTAGAAAGAAATGAATATAAATTATTATTACTCTTAACACAAAAACACAAGGATAACATAGAGACAATAAAAGAGATACAATAAAATTGGTTTCTATTCAATAATAAAATGTGTTGAAAATGTAAAATGCAATGCAAAGAGATATTGCTAGAATGGTGGCGGCTTATCTCTTATAAGAGATGTGACAGTTGGTCTCCTTCACAAGAAGATTGTTAAAATGAGACTCTCCAAGACTTTTTACAATAAACGTGAATGCAAAAACCCTAGACATCCAAAAGTCTAACCCTAGGAGATGAATTTCCAAAAGTCATGTGGGCCTTGTTGGGGTAAGTTAGTACATCAACTTCCTCGAGTCGTAACTTTTGCATACGATCTTGATTTTACATGCACGATAGCTCGTTGGAGAATTCTATATGAGGAATACACATGATTTCATCATAATTGGAATTTGACTATATTCTAACTGTGGTGATCCCTAAAAATGTTATTTAGGGCCTTAAATGTCTCAAAAGGCAGGGACATGAAAACTAGGAAAAAATGCCAAACTTGAAAATTGCCAAAATGAGCGAGTTGGAATAGGTGGGAGGCCACCAACATCCATATGGATCAATACTCCGCCATTAGGAATAAATGGTCTCCATTTTGTTGAGTTTTCCCATCATATAAGGAAATTTCTATTGAATTTGGCCCCAGGTGAGCTAGTTGCCTTGGTGCAAGAGTTGTCCTACTTTGATAACTCGATAAAACTAGATCCTTTGATGGCGAGTTCCCTTGACCTGTGTGTCCACAATATGATCACTGGATTTCTGTTGAATGTAGTCATGGTTGAGATATGTTGGTGTCAACTATTATGCAATCTTTGAGGTGTCCAATAATGGTGGGAAATGTGGTCAAAGGAGATCCACGTTGAACACTAGGTGCAGGCCAAGGAAAGGGGAAATGTGCTGACGGGTGAAATTGACCGTCTGTCAACGGGGAGAGTGGAACCGGTCTGGGGTTGTCTAATAACCCAAACCGTTTGGAATGAACCACCCTGACGGGTTTAGCGGCTCCGTTAGCCAATCTAAGGTCCTAGGAAAACCAAAGATAAAACTAATCTAAACTAACTAATCTAACTAAAACAAATAAAACAAACTAAACTAACTAACAATAAATAAAACAAATTAACTAAAAACAAACTAAACTAACTAATCTAACTAATCTAATTAAAACTAACTATTAAAACAAACTAACTAATCTACTATCTATATATACTAACTACTACTTGAAATATAACTTATTTACAAAATATACAATATCTACAAAATACAGATTTAAATCAAACCTTCAAAACTCATTAGCTTTCTACCCTAAGACAGAGGAAGGTATTTTTTTTTTTTTGATTTTATAATTTTATAAACAAGAAATAAAACTTACTGAAATTAAACAATATAATATACTAACTCTACATATATCTAACTAAACTTATATCTAAACTAAATTACTAATAAATATGATAAACAAACAAATGACAAACTGACCTGGAAACGCTCCAGATTTTTCCTGTGTATGATGACTTCGAAGCTGGTCGGAGGAAAGAAACTCGCACCAGATGATCTCGAAGATTCTCGTAAACGATAGGCTGCAATGCTCTTTGAGTTGTTTACAGGACAAACAAGACATAAAAAACCATAAAAATTATATGATTTATAAATCTCTGCAATAAGGGAAACCTGTTATGCAAAAACTTATATTTAATAACCCAACTTATGAAGAAGAGAAATATGTCATTCACAAACTGAATCAAGCAACTGCTATGTTTGTTAAGTACTAGAAGAAATCAGATATGGATTAAAGTGATTAAATCATATCATTTGCAAAAGACTAAGATAGCTAAAGTAGTCATTAACCAAATGCAAATTGATACACATAAACATGAACAAAATATTGATATTATGAAAAGCTAAAGCTGTAGCAGAATATCAAATTATGTCTCTGTCTGTATTAAAATTCCATATCCTTGTTCTCCCACGAATGAGGATGATATTATTACAAAAATAATGAGTATTTATAAGTTTTTCCACAAGGTAAAACCTCCCTGTGGAAGTTATCAAACTGTTTACAAAATCTCGGAAGATATTCCCAAGATCAACTAAACCAAGAAACTAAAATGAAATCAAAAAATTCAAATATCCTCTAAAATGTCCATCAAATCCCATGCAATTTCAAATTCACCTGAAATGGACCAAAAATAACAAGTTAGAGAGATATTTTTTTAATAAAACAATAAAAATTTAATTCTACAGACTTAGCTACATAATCATCTGATTCTGTAGCTAGTCTAAAATAAGATACAGGATCAGAATTAAAATTAAATCAAATCATTTTAATCAAATTGAATTAACAACCAACAGTCGTTTGAAAATGAATTATTTCATTTGAAAATTTTATAACATTTGAAATCAAATAGAATGAAAATTCAATAATCGAATAGAGAAATAGGCATGCTCTGTTTCGATTGTTATCATAAATCGGGTAGACAGAATCAAAATTAAACAATTTTGAAAATCGTTTCATATCCAATTTGAAAGCTATGCAACCAAACAAATCGCAGGCAAACGTTGTGTTTTTCCAACAACAAGAGATATGATCAGATCGAAACAAAATCGTTTTAAAATTATTATAGCTGTCATGACATTAAACGATTCATGCCACAGATATATTAATTCAAACAGGTGTGAGAATCAACTCATACAAAATCGTAACCAGATCAATTTGAATTTGATCACAGTCATAATACAATCGACATCAGTGATAATTGGTTATTGCAAGCTGGGCAAATAAACTTTGATTGGTATCGAACGAAATCATTAATTTCAAACAAATCATGACTGAGTTTAATATAGAAATAAATCGTGAATCCGGATATAGCCAATCTCGTTCTACAAATCAAATTCAAACAGAGTATCCATTGCAATTACAAATCCAACTTATAAGATGGTCGAGATAACAGTATTTCAGTCAATGCACATTAACCTGTTGTGGTTCAGCATAATCGTTAAGAAATAAAATCCATTCCATGATTTGGGCGTGTTTGTACAGGCTTAAAATAAAAAGCAATGTTTCCGAAGAAACAGAGTCACATTGGAAACGATCCGAGTTGAATTCATGTTCTTTGAAATTCATATGGCACAGCCAACCATAACAATTAACCTCATCAAAATCGTTGCCAATCACGGCGCATGAATTATAACGAAATCGAATCGAAATGTGATTGTGTTCTAAATTGAGTATAAGAAACATTTCCTGTTTAGGATAGATACAAACAAATTCAATTGATAGAGAAGCATCTGTTTTAACCCAATCAAACAAATCAAATCCACACTAAGATCAATCAAATCGATGAAAATCTAAGGGAGACTAAACTGGGAATGATCGAAAAAACAAAATTCCATTTACTCAAAGCAAAGCTATGTATAGAATGCACGCAATGTAACAGAGCCATTCAATGTTGTGAATAGATCTGTTTAAAACTGAATTTAAATCGTTATATAAAACTTGACTATTTACAAAAACAAATGATACCAAATCATACATTTGTAACAACGAGGCTATTCAATTACGCCATCTTAGAGTTTACAACAGCTGTGGCTGATTCCACATCTTTAAACAAGATGGAGCATGTCGTCTTTTGTTTCTTATATGTCACTTGTAGCTTGGCCTTTTGATTGGTTAGGGTTGTAATCTGGTCTTCCAGTGACTGAATCTTTGACTGGAGTATTGGAATGTTATTATAGTATCGCTCTAACCATGAATTGCATTGATCACAGGGTGACACTGTGGGTTTAGACAGAGAAGGAGAGGGTTTGGGTAAATGACCAAGGGTTTCACAAGGCAACTTAATGCCTGGGTAGTTAGGGTCGTCCTGTAGGCAGGGGGGTAGGTTTGACACAAAGTCATACGAGGGTTCGGCACACAAACCTTGTGAATAAGGGTATTCGCTAGCCAAGAAATGCTCCACTTCCGAATCAGAGTCTTCACTTAAAACGATAGGGTTAGGTTCGACAGGGGGTTTTGTCTTGTTCCTTTCCATCTGTGAAATCAAATGTGCATTATTTTTCCCTTTGGCATTTGCAGTGAGGTTTGCCTTGGGCTTTTTGCCCATTGGCTTAACAGTATCAACACTCTTAGTCACAGTGTGGGGTAAGTCGATAGGAAGGTCGTCCGAGGGTTTAGGCAGTAGGATATGGTAGGGTACTGGGGGTACAACCTTGACCTCGTTCACCACAGGTTTCTCAACCTATGTAGGGTTCGAATCCTCGAAACCATTCCGAGCAATGAAATTGCTCCAACTATCCCCGTGCAGACTCAAATGACAGACAACAATAAGCTTAACGAGCCCATAATGAAAAAGGCTACTATCAACCTGGTTTCTTTTGTACTTCTTCGATATTTTAAACAGGATACGATGCAAATAATAGGGCATATTGAGCTGATATCCCATAAAAACCATAAGCAAACGTAGGTGGTGTAGGAACACAAACCCGTACTAACCTTCGCAGGTCACAAACTGCTTGATTATCATCAATAAATCATGCCAACGTTGTTTGAGCATAGTTATTGGCATACCTTTATCAAAGGAGGTAACCTTGTGCGAGAGGAAGAGCAGTGTCCATGGGGCCTCCTCGACTTTGAAATTCTTGAACCATTGTTGTCCAGTGGCAGGAAAACCCGTAGCAAGACTGATAAAATGTTCGTCGATTTTCAATTGTATATCGCTGACCTTGGCTCGACAGCCATCGAAGGTCATGGCAAACTATCGAGCCACGCAAAGGTTAAAACCCTCAAAACGTTTCACGAAGGTAATCCATCCACTGTCTGCCAAATCTTGGCGAGCATTGTCAAACATCAACAGGGCCTGATTTCCATTGGGTTCAACTCGGACGACTGGTGCCATGAATCGAGCACAAGGTAAGGGAAGGGTTCAAATTCATCAACACACACAGTAATAGAAGCTACCCGAACCAACAACAATGAACGAGTGAAAAGGGGTAAGCGTTAATGCAAGCATGTGAAGGTGGTGGAGTTATTCACTGCCATGCATAATACTCATTATCCAAGTACAACCGCCAAATTTCATAACTGTTCACTCCATAATAATAGTCCAACCATTAACTTATGTGTACAACCAATAAATGCAATGTGCATACCAATGCGCGCAAGTTATACCATAATGTTTAACAATCCAACATATAAATCAAAACCCAAAATCATATATGCGCCAATGTATATAGTTGATATAATCAAAAGTTTAACCAAGGTGCCAAACGAATTCATAGTAGTTGACAAGCCAAAAGTTATAAAAATATTAACATAAGGATTATATATATATAATAAATTTAATCATAACCCCTATGCAAAATAAAAGATGATGCAAGTCATAAAAAGTATAAACCCAAATTCTCAATGCCTTACAAAATCAACAAAATCAAGTTTTACAATCAATATAAGAATGACCAATGAGCATAGTTCGAAAATCCTTTCAGCCACATAACGATAAACAAAGGTAAGTGCCATAGAAAATATCGATAAAAAGATCATGACAGTTCAGATAATGATTGAAATGTGACTTCAAAATGAAAAGTTTTCACGCTTACAGTCGTGAAAACTTAACGAAGACAAAAGTGTAAATGTCGCAAAAAATGAAAGTGTCGTCTATTTGAAAAATGCGATGAAAAGCTTGATGTTCGCAAGACTTAGGTGTAGGCATCTTATAGACAATAGGAAAAAGTGAGTTGGCTGCCAACACAATGTTGAGCTCCAAAGAATTGTCACCCATAGTCTTGGTGATGGTGTAAGGTCTGTAACAAAGTGGAAGAAGCTTCTTATGGGGTCCTGTAATGAGTTTTTTCTGCAAGTGTAACCACACTTTGACTTTCACCTGAAACTTATGTGGCACCCAGTGTTGATCATGGTGCTGCTTGTACTTGGCATTGGAATTCTATAAAATATCTAGAACCTATTGGCACATGTGCTAGATCTGCTCAATGAACCAAGAGGATTTTTTAGCTTTAGTTGGAGCAGGTGATAAATTAGCCAGGGTGGTTGTAAGAGGTAGTGCAACATCTATGGGACCCAATGGTTGGAATCCCAACCCAACGTAATAGAGCTTATGGTTGGTTGAGCTATGTAGGGCTATGTTGTAGCTATGATGAACATAGGGAAGACTCTCATCCCATGTGTGGGGGTTCTTGGAATTCTACATGCGCAGGATATGCACGATCATCTGATTGGTGACCTTAGTTTGGCCATGTTTCTAGGGGTGGAAGGTACTGGATTTGGTGAGCTTGGTGTCGAGCAGTGACCAAAGGATTGACAAAAATATGTTGAGGAACCGATCATCCAAATATGAGAAAATGGTGTGTGGCCTTCCAAAATGTATCCGAATTCATTCAAAGAAGAGATTGGAAGTGGCCTCTATTGTCATGCTCTTCTTGCAGGCGACCATGATCGCCATATTTGAAAAGTGATCAAAAACCACAGAGACACAGTAATTTCCCCTCTTGGTGGATGGAAGGCCTGACATGTAGTCATTGAGATGGATTTCCATGTCTCGTCAGCAGTAGGAAAGGGGGTGTATATGCTCTATTTCTTAGTGGTCAGTTTGGAAATAGTACAGGCAGTGCAGGACCTGATATACTTGCTGACATCCTATCGATGTTTTGGCCATTATAAATTTTTCTGCAACACTGCCACTATCTTTTCAATGCCAAAGTGTCTTTCGATCCAACTGTAGTGGGCTTCCCAAATCATCTTTGCTTGCTCACTTGATGGAACATAGAGATGAACTGGATGGTACAATAGCCCGTCTTGAAGATGGAAATTAATGACAACTGAGTTTTCACCCGACATTTTGTATGTGGTGGTGAAGTAAGGGTCTCTCTCATATATTTTGGTCCATCTGGATGTCTCGTGGCCCCAATATTCTAGCATTGTGGTGAGTGTTGCAACTGGAGGTCAGTTGAGGGAGTCAAGGACTCAGTTGGTACAACACTTTTTATACTTGATGTTGAGGTGGAACTACTGCAATTATATGGACCACTTCTAATGGTGGTCATTCTGCAATTTTCCTTGTGTCTGCATGAACTACAGTGGCTTATGATTCGTGTCGATGACTGTCTCCTTCTTGAGAATGTAATGTATCCATTGGTGGCAAGCTTGCAAAGTGGAGTGCATTTATTTTTCATAAGTAGGGTACTTACAGAAAACATCTAATAGTGTCTCACTATGATAGGCCGCAGAGTGGTCGTGATGAGTCAGAATTTCACCCACAACATAGTCTGAAGCATTTGTCTCGATCTCAAAGGGATGTTGCAGGTCCGGTAATGAAAGTATTAGGGCTAAGCACAAGCACTACTTTGATTCATCGAATGATTTTTATTGGGAAAATCCCCACACAATGTTTTCCTTACCACTACCACTTGTTACTTGGTTGAGAGACCATGTAATATGGGAGAGTCCCAACACAAACCTACGCTAGAAATTGGCAAGGCCTAAGAATCTTTGAAGCTCAATGAGTGTGGTTGTGGCTGGCCAGTCATGGATGACTTGGATCTTTGTTGGACCCACATGCACACCATGCTATTCCATGATGTAGCCTAGGTACTAGACCCTATCCATGCCGAAGAATCATTTTTCCAAGTTGGCATATAGCTTGTGTTGGCGCAGGGTGTGCAAAACCTGTTGAATATAATACAACTGTTCTTCCCAAGTCTTGTTGTATATGAGGATGTCATCCAAATACACCACTATAAAAGTATTGGTGAAAGGTCGTAGGATATCGTCCATCATTCTTATTGGCACAGTCACAAACCCAGGGTTCAACGCTCAAGAATGCACCAACAAAACCCTAATTACCATCCCTTTCAGTAAAACCTGTGAAGCACATGAAGTCTCACCCGAGGTAGAGGCAGGGGTGGTTTCAGGACTCAAGTGTCTGAAACCTTAGATGGGACGCCGATATGTGATTATATCTATTACAAGGCACTTAGCATAGATCATTCATGTATATTTAACCCTTATGGTACTTCGCAGATGGCATAGAACATTGGAGTGAATTATTAGACTCAAGATGATTTAGTACTTAACCACAAACATAGATTAGATTCAACAAATCAAGTACTAAAAATCTTATATATCAGATCCAACATTCATTCCTTTATCATAAGCACAGAACATAACTAGATTTACTTAATCACATCAAGCACTTAGCCAAAAGGAAACAACACTTAGGTCAATGCACAAAGCACATTGCACAGAGTTATCGTGGTTCACCCCCACCCTGGAGCTACATCCACAAAGTCTTCTTATTTATATTATCTCGGTCAAGAAGTTACAACATGGAGCTTCAATGACCCTTACTTCACACAGGAAATAAGATCTGTGCAGCTCATTGGATCCTTCTTCCTTGTGCTTAGCACAAAACCACAATAACTTGCACTTAGCATTCCTATCTCCTTACAATCATGCATAGAGCACTTGCAATACACATTTGACCACATAGGTCTAGCTACTAGCACAAAGCCTTTAGCTATACATTTTCACTAAGATGTCCCTACTACTTACATTGCCTAAGTATCTATTTATATATTACAAACTGGGATAAAATGTGGGTAAACCTATGGGCTGACATCCCTTTCCCTTTACATCAACCCAAAAACCCTAAAAGGTACCAAAAATAGGTCTTTCTTTCATTGTGTTGTGCTCCATCTTTGCCAAGATGTCATAGTCCCAAAATGGTCAAATATGACCAAGTATACTTCAAAACTTGGTCAAGGGCCAACAAACCCCCAACACTCACCTGTGACTCGTCCCAAGTAATTCAGGTCTATTCAATTCCATCTAGAATGCCTCGATCTTGGATCAAGTTTGTTCGACCTACTACAGTGCGACAACCTCTTGCTCAGTAAGTTCTTGGATCACTATGTCATTGAGCGGTCCTTCCAGACATTGTTCTGCAGTGATGACAACTGGTTCGAGTTTGACTGCCTAGCTTTCAAGTTCAGTGAATAGTTGGCATGCCTTTTCTTGGATCAGCTGAAGTCCTTGGGAGACTTCCATCACTTTACCTTATAGTGAATTTACTTGTTGCTAGACTATACATTGTTCTACAAACCTCTTCATTCTTTCTATCGGTGTCAAAGCCTTTATCTGCACCTGTAGCGTGTCTGCATGTTTCTTGGCTTCTTGGAGTTGTGCCTTGAATGTATGCAATTCTAGAGTCTCTGTGAGGGTCTCATAAGTCTGGGCGCTTTTATCACTCAGTTGCTTGCATTCCAAGGAAAAGGTTTTTAACTGGCCAACTGTGCTTCGAGCAGTGGCCTCTCTTAGATCTCTAATTTCCTAAGGGGTCTCGGGCACGATGTGGAGCTCCAGATCCATGATGTGCTGATGGAGTTGTTGGATTACATCTTCTAGTTGGGTCACCTTCTGTGGAAGATGGTCTTCCATCTTCACCTCTATGACTGTCACAGAGTGCAGTGCTTTGTGAATCCTTTCCTAGACTTCAAGTTTCTTTGCTAGAAACTGTGCCTATCCCACTTCACTTTCAGGGAAATATTTTCTCGTTCTGCCTCCTTCTGTTGTTCTAATGTGTTGTTTGTGCTTGCATAAAATCCAGGGTGGCATGCGCTGTGTCTTCTTGGGCTCGTCAAAGGCGATCTTCAACTTGATCAGTGATCTGGTGTAACTGTGTGGGCTCATTGCATGTTCTTGATGTTTCTCTTATAACGGGTGTTGTAGACACTGCTTGGTTGGACTGGAGTGCCTGCTGCACTTCTTTGAGTTTGTGTTTGATTTAGTTGAAGACATCATCCTTCTTTGCTTCTTTCTTTTCTGCGATCTCGAGTGAAATGTCATTCAACATGACAATTAAGAAGTTAAGGTCATCTCGGGTAAGGGTATTTTTAAGCATGGTTCGGGTAGCCTTAGATTTCTTTTGGGAGGAGGGTTTTGGTGGTGTCATATTTATTTTCATGGAGGGATCCTCCTCCTCTCTTGGTGGAGTCAATTTGCCTCTGTTTTGCTCCACTTCTGTACCGACTAGATCATCACCATCACCTCCCTACGTAGGTGAGATCGAAGCAGTCTTCACGGATGTGCTAGGGATATCTTCAAATTTGTTATCCATCTTAGTACTTCTTGGCATAGGTGTATCCAGCATAGCTTCAGGGCTTTCCTCATCAAACATATCTACGGGGTTTTCTAACCATTCCTTCGTGATGTCCTCTAGCTTGTCCTCTATCAGCTTGTAGTAGGATTCGATTTGGTGTTTATGTTCATCACCACGCACTGTAATGTAGATGAAATGCTGATCCACGCTAAATTTCATCAAAATTCTAAACCTATGGACTACATTCGGGGTGATTCACGGTGTAGACTGAATTGCAGTTTTCAGTTGTTTGAAGTAGGTGTGGAAGACAATGTTAGACTTCCACTGCTTGTTCATGTCATTAGAGTACCACAACGTACATAACTTTGTGGCTAGTGATTAAAAAGGTTCGATCTCTGGGAAAGTGGCTCCCTCTAAAAGATCCCAAGCGATGCAACCTATGAGTATGAGTAGCCAACTAAAGTGGAACTCATACCCTTGGTTTTGCACTCCTATACAATCCATCTCTAACTAGTTGAGGAGATACTGCGCCCAATTCATCTGTAGTCCCTCGACGCACCTCCCTGCGAGGTCAACTACGAAGCCAGTCACCTGTGTTGGTCTATTCTTATGAACTAATTTGCCGGAAATCAACTAACATGCAAGGCGCATTGCGCCACTCTAGATGGAGGCTACCTTATATCCTCACATGCCCTTCTCTACATTGCCATAAGTTTCCTTTATCCTTTGTGCTAGTGCTCAGTGAGAGGTCTTTCCTGGGTAAAAGTCCTGTCGGTCAGGGCCTTGCATGATGAGTCCTGTGATCTTATTGATCAGAGTCAGATCCACAATAATGCAGCGGTCGAACCATAAATATCCACTGTGATAGCAAGACAACAACAACCTAACGCATGTGTTCACTTCCTCGTGTTTGGCAAAGTGAGGGATCTTCATTACGTTGAGTAGTGTGGACTGCACGAGGTTATAGGTCCAGGACCGTGGTACAATCTTAGGATTATGGCCTTTGTTCTTAGTTAAGTATTTATGCGTAACCAACCTATTGTAGGTTTTGTGATCTCCAAGGTTAAAATCACTGAATTTTAGTATTGCGAGCTTATCCTGGTCAGCACGTACTACACGCATTCCTTTCGGAAGATACGTAGTGATCAAGTTGTACTCAAAGTCTCTGGGTAAACTTTCATGGTTAATATTCCTGCTCAAAGGTAGGATGTAAACTGGTAAAATGCGCGGGATCAGCTTGGAATTTGCAATATCATCTTTGTTCTTTGTTCTTGTCTCGGTCCTGGTTCTGGAAGGCGTTGCGTCTTGAGTAGTGGAGGGAGAAGCATGGAATCCTCCTGACAATGATGCTTGCACACCTGCAAACATCCTTCTCTTTTACATGACTCTCTCAGCCATTAGGTAAGTCAAAAATTCTTCAACTACTTTCTCAACAGCATTGAGCTCATCCGACATATAGCTTGGGTCCACTAGCTCAGGTGTGAAAATGATGTCTAAGATTACAATGAATAGTAAAGCAACAAGTCAATGATTGTAGGGTGAAGTAATCTCAAGGTTCGAGCTCAAATTCTCACTTAGAAAAAAGTATTCTAGGTGCATGGAGCGACAGACTAAGTAGGGAAACTTAGCAAGGGTCTGCTTCCAACAGATACAGGGCTTACATTAAATCAGTTCTATCCATTCTGGTGTTGTTCAACGGTCTAGTGGGAACCCATAATTTCTTTTTTACCTGTTTGGGGCAGAAGTCGAACGAGTATATCATTCCAACGACTATATTACTATGCCATGGCGAAGTCCTAGATGTCGTTGTTCTGATATCTCGATGAAGCTCGATTCTTGTGATGTTTCCTTCTACGGGGTTCCTCCTGGAGTCGTTTGTATATTTTTTATTTCGGACCTCTTCTTACTTAGCTTTCTATCCTCTTTCACAGTGAGCTTATTCTCGGTCACCCTCTTTCCATTCTGAATCTTATCTTTTCTTGACATAGTCACTTCGCATTGCCTAGGATCTTTCCTCAGATCCAAGGGTGACACTCCTTCATCATATGGGTTAGATATTTCGGTCTTTTTTGGTTCCTCTAACGCTCTTATAGATTTGACATCCAGGTTCCTGTTGTTTAATAGCAGGGATCTATTCTCTTGTTCCTCCATCAAGTAGGCAATCCTTCTAGTCATATATTCCATGAGTTCTTGTGTATTCTGTTCTAGGGATTCCTTTTCTTCTTTCCTCCAGATCTGGTCTTTTTCAATCCAGATCTTCCCTAGCAAAAATGGAAATGGGGAACGGTCCTGAATAAATCTAATGACTTTGAACTCTTCCTCTATCGAAGTTACATGGGTATTCATAGCTATCTAGGTAATTCTACCACATAGGGTTACCGTTTTTCCTTTAAATAATCCAATAGTTCGTAGTGAAGGAACCAGAGAAGGCCTTCCTAGGGTTTCCCAAGTTATTTCTGTCATAATATTCATTGGTGTTCCCTCATCCAGGGCATAGTCAATGTCAAAGTCTCATATGCTTACTTCGATTTTCTCCTTCTCTTTGAAGATTTCTGACAAATTGACATCCTTATGATCATCTAGGGTTTATTTTATTTTCAATAACATGATCTTTGATTCTCTCTGGGGTTCTTCCATAATTTTAGTCTCTTGATCTCCTTTAGAGTTTTCTTGTTCCATATTCATTTTTTCAAGTCTATGAATCATTCTAGGGCAATCCAATACTTCCTGGTCCATAGTTGTACAACAGAGGTAGCTAGGGTTTCTCTCAGGGAATTCCTTAGCAAGATGGCATGGTCTTCTACAACTGTAACAAAGATTTAATCCTCTCTTTCTCTTCAATGATCCCCAACTCTTGTTGTAGTGCACGCTAGGATCATAATGGCTAGCCTGCAAAAATTTCTTTCTTGGACCCTGCATCCACTAGTTAGTCCAAACATTCTTTCTATGCATAGGTATAACATATGTATCGTTATACTTATCATATCTATTCATATCAAACTTTCATTCATCTATTAATTCCCTAATTTTTAAGCTAGGATAGAATCTATCAAACATACCTAGATCCATGTTCTAGAAACAAAAAATTTCACTTATCTACCGAGCACAAAGGTTCCAGATCTAAGAACTTTTGACTATTCTTAAATTTATTAGAGAACAAATATTACAGGTCTTACCTCTTTTTTGCAGATCTGACTTATTTCTTTCAAAAATTTCCACTTTTACTTTTCTTAGAGCATAGAGCATTCAGATCTCACTTCTTTTCTTCAGATCTAATCTTCCTTTCTTTAGATCTGACCTTATTCCTGGTAAAAATCTACACAGGTTGAGTAAAACGATGCGCACTAGAGAAACAGATCTACGGACAGAGATTTCTTTTGCACAATGTTTCTTTTTCCTCAGTTCCTAGCAATCACAGTTTCTGGTCCCGGCAATAGAACCATTTGTTGGCACAGGGGCAGACCCAGGGTTCAATGCTCAAGAGTGCACCAATAAAACCCTAACTACCGGCCCTTTCGGCAACACCTGTGAAGTAGATGAAGTCTCACCTGAGGTAGAGTCAAGGGTGGTTTCAGGACTCAAGTGTCTGAAACCTTAGCCGGGACAGTGATCTGTGATTATATCTATTACAAGGCACTTAGCATAGATCATTCATCTATATTTAACCCTTATGTTACTTCAAAAATTGCATAGAACATCGCAATGAATACTTAGACTAAATATGATTCAGTACTTAGCCACGAACATATATTAGATTCAACAGATCAAGCACTAAACATATTATATATCAGATCTAACATTCATTCCTTTATCATAAGCATAGAACATAATTAGATCTACTTAATCACAACAAGCACTTAGCCAAAAGGAAAATACACTTAGGTCAATGCACAAAGGACATTACACAGAGCTACCGTGGTTCACCCCCACCCTGGGGATATGTCCACAAAGTCTTATTCTTTATATTATCTCAGTCAAGAAGTTACAACACGAAGATTCAATGACCCTTACTTTTCATAGGACAGAAGATCTTCGCAGCTCGCTAGATCCTTCTTCATTGCGCTCAGCACAAAACCACATCAACGTGCACTTAGCATTCCTATATCCTTACAATCATGCATAGAGCACTTGCGATACACATCCGACCACATAGGTCCAGCTACAAACACCAAGCCTTTAGCTATACATTTTCACTAAGTTGTCCCCGCTAATTACATTGCCTAAGTATCTATTTATAGATTACAAAATGGGCTAAAATGTGGGTAAACCTATGGGTCGAGATCCCTTTCCCTTTACATCAACCCAAAAACCCTAAAAGGTACCAAAAATAAGTCTTTCTTTCTTTACGTTGTGCTTTGTCTTTGGCAAGCTATCGCAGTCCCAAAATGGTCAAATATGACCAAGTATACTTCAAAACTTGGTCAAGGGCCAACAATTCTCATGAAAGTAGTTGGAGAAGTTTTCAAACCAAAGGGCATGACCAGCCATTCAAAAAGATATGATTTTTACTTGAAGGTGGTCATCCACACATATCTTTGTTCTATGGGGACCTGGTCATAGCTAGACTTCATATCTATCTTACTGAAGTATTTTCCCCCCTTGAATTGATGAAGGAGATCGTTGATTCTTGGAATTGGTTACTAGTTCCTCACTGTGATTTTATTTAGGGCCCAATAATCAATGTAGAGTCACTAGGTTCCTTTTCTCTTCTCCACCAACATGATTGGGCTCACACAAGGCGATGAGCTAGGATGGATGTTCCCCTTTTGGATAATTTCTTGGATTTATCTCTTGATCTCCTCATTCTCTAATATATACTGGTGGTAGATTGGCCCATTGACCTGACAGTGAGAAGGTACCCCGATAGGTGAGGAGAATTATCTTTGTAGTATGCCATGACTTTTTCAACTTGGTTCTGCAGTGTGGAGAGGTTGGCCATGAAGGAAATGGATGTGGTTTCAATATTCCACTCACTTTGAGAGTGAATAAAAAAGAATACAAACCTCCCAGTCTAAGAGATGACCTTCCTGCATTTCTTGGAAATGATCAAGGAAATAACACTAGGCGAGACTTCCTCAAGTATCCTGTATAATTTCATGTTGAAAGTAATAATAACACTACAAGTCCTAGACTCATATACATCATGGTATTTTTATAAATATGTTTTTCCCATAATA
Source organism: Picea glauca (assembly GCA_000966675.3). Lineage (NCBI taxonomy): Eukaryota > Viridiplantae > Streptophyta > Pinopsida > Pinales > Pinaceae > Picea > Picea glauca. The sequence goes on along the minus strand of JZKD02S0443998.1, from coordinate 685,880 downwards.
ACATTTCAAACTTTGAGATGAGAAACATCACACAATACCTTCTCGTTGAAGGGCTTGATTTCATACGAAAGACGACATTGTTTGATGACATAAAGATTGCTTCCTTGGCAGATCAATCCAATGGTGTAGGGATGTGGGTGCGACATTGTCAGAAGGGCTAGCCTCTTGATGAACTATTATGAGATGAAATTCTTCTAGCTATCACTATCAACAATAAAATGCAGTGGGGTGCCTTTTACCCATGTCTATGAATGAAAGCGGTTCTCTCCTTCTTCTAGCTCATCTGGTTAATCGGGTTGGACCTTAATGGTAGCAATTGTTACACTGGGTTACACATCAATGATTTATCTCCCCCTTTCTGGTTCTAACTCAGATTCAAAATCTGCATCTAATTCATATAATTTCATCTCAAGAAACAACGATTGATTCGAGTGACAATCAACAATGTTATTCCATGAGCTCTTATGGAATTTGTGCCACTTCCTGATATATTTCTTTGTCTTTCTGGTGTCCTTCATTATTTGCGACCTAGACTGGTTGTCTTGAGGATATATGTCTTTTCTCTGTCCTTTGTTCTGTGATTTTGGGATTCCCTTTACTTGCTTATGATGTGAGGGGTTCTCAGGCCCAAATTGCCATTTCTTTTGTTTAAGCTTTTGCTCGATTTTGACGTCATATCGATAGGTTGCGCCCAAGAATGAGATCTCCAAAAACTCCATTTTATATTGGATGTATCCATGAAACCACATCAATACTTGAACACCATATGCCACTCATAATATTTAATACCCATCTTGGTATGCAAGTTGTGGAAGATATTTGTGAACTATGGAACTGCTTGGTCTCTTTCATGTCGCAATGTGGTCCATTTTGTATACAGGTCATCATAACTTCTGATAGTGTAGTATTTTTCCTTGATGGTTTCCTTGAAGGAATCCCATATGAAAGCAACTGTAAATAATGAGGGTTATTGTATTTCGAGTAGGTGCAGGTGCACCGACAACTATCTTTTCACTTTGTATCTGTTTACCTCTCTTCACTTACCTTTTCGAACCAATCATTTCTTCCATCACTTGAGATTCTGGGGGACTTCTCCTTACACTTAAATTCATCCTTTCCATTCCCCCAAGGGTCTCCGGTATTGCCTCCCAGGAGTGACCTTAGTCATCCCTCAAGTGGGGGACCTACATCAAGGAAACATTGGGTGTAGGATTCCCAAATTTGTAGCACTTGTTTTGTGGTTGGCTCGGGCTTTTCCTAACCTACAAATTATGTTGTAACATTTTGGCATCGCTTCTAGGGAGGATTTTGAATCTTCTTCATTCCCTAAATGAAACTTTTTGGCATGTCTCTTTCCCAAATTCTTCATCGTGAGCTTTCCTAGTGACTCCACTCCAAAAACCTCCCCTTTTGCTTGGAAAAACCTTCTTTAAATTTTGTCTGTCGATTCCACCTTTCCTAAACCCAACTTTCCCCCTTCTCCCCACTTTCATCCTTTGATAATCCTTTCTCTCCCCTGGAAACTCCTTTGATTTATTCTTCTAGTCGATGGGACTATGGCACCTTGGAATCAACCTAGACTCTGCCATCCCTCATGGAAGGAAATTTTGCAGATGGAAAGGGGAAAATATGCTAATAAAGTCGTTGAGGAGCTAATGAACTGAGTAAAAGAGTTATTGAACGAATCATCCAAAGACCAGACCCTTACAGATGAATAGATTCTTGAAGAATGTTATTATGAAGAAAACTTCCAAGAAGATCATGATGAAGGTTATCATATTGAAGAACAAGAGGAGAACACTATGATTTATGACTCGGATCTGAAATTGAAATATGTTTGTTTTCTTTTAAAATGGAAGTATAAAAATGGTATGTGTTTGGGTAATTGGATCAAGTTACTAACACATATGTTTAATGAGTTTCTACAAAATCATGAGAAGCATATCAATCATATAAAAACCATCAATAATGAACACATAACACAACAAATGATAAAGGATTTCACCCCTCTCTTGGGCTATATCTCCTGGTCCATCTTCCCTTCAATAATTTTAATTATTCTTAAAAAGTGTTTTTTCAGTGCCCAGAATACAAAATAGATGGCTTTAGTGGCTCCACAACATCCAAAAACCCCTAGATGGTATTTTTCAGCACCTGGTTTGGCCAAAAAATGAAGAAGTTACACCTCCTGGAAGTTTTCCCCTTCAAGCTTGTTGTACCTACTTGCCAAATTGCACCCATTGTGTGAATAAATCAGCCTCTGTGTGTTTTTCATGCCAAAACCCAGCACAGGCAACAATATGGAAAATAGGATAAATGGTAGGATCGATTGCATTGGCCCCCAATCCTTAGCTGAGAACCTTGTCATATGGCCCCATGTGGCCAATGACCTAATTGTTGGGCATCGTCGCCTAGCTCCTTCGGGATTGGCTCATGGTCATGTGGATACCATGTAGTGACTGGGGATATATATTTGAAAAGCCGCGCTAAAAATTATAGAGTGTGGTCATGTGATATGTGGTATGATTTGGGGGCTGGGGCATAGCCCCGACCCTTTAGTCCACTGACCAACCATTTGCTGCAATTCAAAACATTTAAATCACATATAATGTTAAGTCACATACATGGGTGGGCTGGTAGCCTAGTCCCTGACAAATCTTTGACGTTTCCATCCAGAGGTTAGGGTTTCAAACCCCATGGACTTCACCACTTTTACACACTGGAGGGGTGCCATGTTGCATCCCATGACTAGGCCACGTGGCACCATACAACTTTCCAGAAATAAAACATGTGTCAGCAACCAATTCGCCCACCTGTCTACCACATTGCCTGCCCAGTATACATGACAAATCATCACTTTTCATAGTGTCTAGTCCATGTCACCTACTATGGTGGTTATGTACCCTACCACGTCATCACTATACAAACTTTACAATCAACAAATTTTTTCTTGTTTGGCCAAATGAACAGAACAAAATATCTCACTCATACAACATTTGTTTGAACACATTCAAGTTGTGTTAGGATCATGAGGACGAGGCCTATGCACATGTCCGTTTTGAAGCAATTCCGAGCACTTTGAGTTTTGGGGAAAATTTGATCCCCTGGATCACTCCTGCCAATGGGGAAGCTTTTGGACCTCCAAAATACTACTTTTAGTCCATCTAAAGATGAGGGTATATTTCCCTCACCTTTCCAAACTCAATCCATCTAGCCTTGCTTGGATTGGTGCCTTTGAGACCAATACAAAGGTAATCAACATCCCCTTGCTTTGAAGACCTTGTCTTGCTATCAAGGATTGTATCTTCATGTGATTTTGAAAGAAGATGTAGCGAGAAGTCTTCAATTGATGGAATCTGAACATTCTCTCCTTGATCATAAATCAAAGGAGGCTCATACAATCTCAAGTTCTCAACATTAACAACATCATACATATGCATATAAGGAGGCAAATCTAAAGGGAAGGTATTGTTACGAATCTTTTCAAGTAGCTTGAAAGGACCATATCTAAGTGGTTTAAATTTTTTACCTTCTCCTTCAATCCTCTCTTTGCTAATGTAAAGACAAACTTCATCTCCAACTTGGAACTTGTGATCAACACGATGCTTGTCATTTCTTGCTTTGTACTTGGCTTTTCTCTTTTCCAACTGTTCTTGAATAGTTTTATGCACAAACTGAACTTGCTCAATGAACTTCTTGGCCTTGCCAACATCACTATGACCATCAATAGCCACATATTTCCCAAAGATAAAATCTAAAATAAAATTTGGTAAATAACTGAAACAAGTGTCAAATGGAGAAGTTTGACTTAAGGAATTCTTTGCTCGGCTATAAGCATGTTGAATGTAGTGTAAATGTTCATCCCAAAGCTTAGGATTCTTGTTGAAATATCCACAAGGAAGATATACTATTGTTCTATTCACCACTTCTGTCTAACCATCTTTGTGTGGATGAAAAGCGATGCTCTTTTTCATCTTGGTATCCATGAGTGCCAATAAACTTGACCAAAAATTCCCAACAAATTGAGAATCTTGATCCAAAATAATGGACTTGAGAAAACCAAAATGAACACAACCATTTTGAAAGAACATGTGTGATGTTTGTTCAGTTGTAACTGGTTTCTTACAAGGCATCAAAATACACATTTTTCTAAAATGATCAACCACCACAAAAACATAATCATGACTATTTCTTGACATAGGTAGGCCTCCTACAAAATCCATAGATATGCTTTCCCAAGGAAAACTAGGTACCATAAGTGGAGTATACAAACCCAACCTTCTGTTGCTAGGACTTCTTGTAGCACATAATGAACATCCTCTTGCATATCTTGAAACAATTTCATTCATCTTAGGCCAATAGTAATACCTTTGTGAGTTTTCGATTGTTTTTCCTACACCAAAGTGACCAGCAATAAGAGACGAATGTTCTTCTCTTATGATGTTGACTCTCTCACCATGTGGAATACAAAGCTTCGATACAATAACTTATCATGTACATGATAGTCCTGTTCCTCAACTTGGTTAGAATGACATAAAGTTGCATAAACATCTTTAAAATCGTAATCTAAAACATACTACTCAACATATCTCTCATGCATGATAGAATTATGCTTCAGTATAATTGAAGCACTAACAATAGGCCTAGAAAGAATGTCAACAACTTTATTAAAATTTCCCTTCTTATACCTGATTACCAAGTGAAATTGGTGAAGAAAACCCATCATTCTGAAGTTCCTTGCTTGTTGTATCTTGGTTTTTTATTGTAAGTATTGCAATCATTGATGATCTATGGGAATGATATTTTCTTTTCCCAACAATTAATGTTTCCACTTCTTCACACTTTGTACTAATGCATACAATTCTTTATCATAGGTAGGATAGTTAATCATTGCTCCATTAAAAATTTATGAATGAAAACAAATGGGCTTACCATGATGTAACAATACTGTTCCCATTGCATAGTTTCTTGCCTCTATTTGGATCTCAAATGGTTGTCTCAAATCAGGAAATGCAGGAACTAGGGCTAAACTAATCTTTTCCTTCAATTCATCAAACGCCTTCTGTTTCTTTCCTCCCCATTGAAAATTTTGTTTAGTACTTGTCAATGCATGAAATGGAGCTGAAATATAAGAGAAGTTAGCAATAAAATTCTTCCAATATTGGGTTGCTCCCAAAACGCTTCTCACCTCTATTACATTGTTGGGCTTGGAAGTTGGGACAATCCACAATGACTTTGACCTTGGAAGGATCTATCTTCAATTCTTCTCTTGCCACAATATTACCATGTAAACAAGTGAGGTCTTTCCAAATTAACACTTAGACATATTCAAGAACAACTTTTATTTCTATAAGACATCTAGTACATACTTGACATGCTCTTCACATGACTTGCTAAAAATCAAGATATCATCCAATTAAAAAATCACACAGTCATCAAGAAAAGCTCTCAACACATCATTCATAACTCTCATGAATGTAGCAAGAGAATTAGAAAGACCAAATGGAATTACCATCCACTCATACAAACCTTGCCTGGTTTTGAAAACTATCTTCCATATGTCTCCTTCAACAATCCTAATCTGATGATATCCACTTCTCAAATCTAACTTAGTAAAATACTTGGCATCCTTTAATTGATCAAGAAAATCATCAATACGAGGAAGATGATAATGATTCATTACCGTAAGTTCAAGGCTTTGAAATCAATGCACATGCACCATGTACCATATTTATTTGGTACTAAGACAATAGGTGACCCACATGGTGAAGTGCTTTGCCAAATAACCCCTTTTTCAAGAAACTCTTCGATTTTTTTTTTAATTACTGCATTTTCCATCACTGACATCGTGTACATACCAATCTTTGGAAGAGGGAAATCATGTTGCAAAGAAATCTCTTATTGGGCTCCTCTTTTTGGAGGAAATCCTTTTGGTTCCTGAAACATATCACCATGAACATTAACAACCTCATATATATCATATTTCAGTTTTGAGTCACATCCTTGGAAGGATTTGTTTTCAACATTCTCTTTTGGTTTTATCATCAAGAGAACATAATTCTTACTAGCGTTCACTAATCTATTCATTTGTCCAGAATTTATAGGTGGCATGTTCATGTTCTTCTTATGTGCTCTAACAATGTACTCAACTCCATTTTTAAGAAAATGATATATGTTCACATGTCTATGAAAGATATCTCACCTATCCTACAAATATGGACTTCCCAAAACAATACGACATATATCCAATGGAATGACATCAAGATCTACCTCATCTATAAAGTTGTAGTAATGACAAATCTAAGTTTACACTATATTGTTACATGCACCTTTGCATTGTCACATATCCATCCTAAAGGGTATGGTTTTGGATGAGGTGTTGTCTCCAAGTTTAATTTCTTTACTGTATCTTCATATATGATATTTTCCTGTGACCCACTATCAAAAAGTGTATCTATTTTAGTATGTTTTGAAATCACCCTTATGTGGAAAAGCTCTGTTCTTTCTTTTTCATGATGAGTTTCATTGATGGAAGAATTTGAAGAACTGGTGCTAACAATGAATTCCTTACCTTTATATCCCATGGTTGTAATATTTGCCTCATCACCGGAATGTGAAACCAAATCATGTTGGGTAGTTGCAACAGTCTTTGGCTTTCCTTTGTTGTTGAACTTTTTGGGTCTCATCTTAGGATGAAGCTTCCAATAATGGCCTTCATCATGGAAATCCTTAGAAAAATTCTTTAATGTCATATTTTTTCCATCTTTCCTCACTGAAGTATTCTTCTTTCATTTTCCCTTGAACTTTCCCTTTCCTTTATCTCCATTAAAGAATGGTTTATTGCTTCCCTCTTGAGAAACATTCCTTCCTCTTGCTTCTAAATGAGTAGCCTACACACATACTTCATCTATATTTGTAGGGTTAAACATAAGTATGGTATGTCTCAAATAACTATGCAATCCTCCAATGTATTTGAGCAAAATATCTCATGAAGACAAATCTACACCCAAAACCAAAGATCTTTTCCTAAACTCTTGAGTATAGCTTTGTACATTTTTCCCCTTAGCATGTCTAAAATTTTGTCAATCCATTATATCTTTCTACATGTATGCTAATGGATAAAATTTCCTTCTAATTGCAACAATAAAATCATTCCAAGAGGATAAAACTTTACCATGTTTCTTCATGTCCTCTTGAGTTTTGGCTTCCCACCAAATTAGTGATGCACCTTCCAATCTAACAGAGAAAATATGAACTTTGGTTTCATCATATTTGATCCTTTGCATCCTACAATACACCTCTATTTGACGAACCTAATTTTCCAACCTTTCTACATTCACCTATCCATTGTACATAGGCAATTCAAATTTAATATGAAGCTTAAGTAAAGGAGTATGTTCTATAGTTTTACCGTGCTTCTTTGGAGAAATAGGAGTTGGTTATGAAATAGTAGAGGAAGAATAATATGGAGGTGAAGGAGGTGGAGTCCCACCATTCCATCCATTCCCTTTTGGAGTGTTTTCCTCGTGGTCTCCATCATCTTTTGGAGGATTAGAAATTCCCCCCTGCAATCTTGCATTCCTTTCATCAAATAACACTTTCACCATTTCAACCATATCAAATAAATATTTCTTGAAAGTTTCCTCTTCTGAAGAAAGGTGCTCTTGACTCCCCATATGATCTATTCTTTGTTAATGTCTCCTTGAACCCCTGAGGTGAATGTGCAACTCTCCTTATTGAAAGCTGAGAACTTGGCTCCACAAGTTGTCCTTCTCCTCTTGTGAGCTTCAAACTTGTAAGCATCAAAAAACAACCTTTGCACAAACAATCGAACCATCAAACCTATGCTCTGATACCAATTGATCTGAAATTCAAATGGGTTTGTTTTCTTTTAAATTGAAAGATTAAAAATGGTATGTGTTTTGGTATCTGTATCAAGTTACTAAAACATAGGTTTAATTAGTTTTTACTTAATCATGAGAAGCATACCAGACATATAAAAACCATCAATAATGAACACATAAAACAACAAATGATAAAAGAGTTCACCCCTCTCTTGGGCTACATCTCCTAGTCCAGGTTCCCTTGGATCATTTTCATTATTCTTAAAAATTTGTTTTACAATGATCAAAATACAAAATAGATGGATCTAATGGCTCGAGAACATCCAAAAACCCCTAGCGGGTATTTTTCGGCACCTGGTTTGGCCAAAAAATGAAGACGTTACACCTCCTGGAAGTTTTTCCCTTCAAGCTTGTTGTACATGCTCACCAAATTGCACCCACTATGTGACTAACTTGGCCTCTGTTTTTTTTCTGTGCCAAAACCCAGCACAAACAATAATTCTACAAAATAGGTGAAATTATAGGACTGTTTGCATTGGCCACCAATCCTCGGCAGAGAACTCGGTCGTATGGCCCCATTTGGCCAACGACCTAGCTATTTCACACGTCGTCGGCTAGCTACTTCGCTCTTGGGTCGTGGTCATGTGGATACCATGTAGTGACCAAGGATATATATTGGAAACCCTGCGATAACAGTTATAGACTGTGGTCATGTGATATGTGGTATGAACCGGGGCTGGGGCTTAGACCCGATCCTTTAGTCTGTCAACCAACGGTTTGTTGCAATTCAAAACATTTAAATCACATATAAGGTTAATTCACATCCGTGGTTGGGTTGGTATCCTGGGTCCTACCAAATATTTTACATTTCCATCTGTAGGTAGGGAGTTCAATCCCTGCGAAATTCACCACTTTTACACACTACGGGGGTTCCACATGGTAGCCCATGACTGGGCCACGTGGCACCATACAACTTACTAGAAATATAACACATGTCAGCAATTGATTCTCTCACCATTCTTCCGCATAGCCTTCCCAATAAGCATGCCAACTCATCACTCTGAAGAGTGTCCATTCCATGTCACCTGTCATGTGTGGGTTTGTACACTGCCACATCAACACTGGAAGGAGTATACAGACTATACAGTCAGCAAAATTTTTCCTTTTTGAAAAAATGAACATAAAAAAATACCTCACTTATACAATGTCCATTTGAACTCATTCAAGTTTCCTTAGGATCATAAGGACGAGGCCTAAGGAAGTGTTTGTTTTGAAGAAATTACGATTACTTTGATTTTTTAGCAGAATTTAATCCCCTGGATCACTTTTCAAGGATCTTTATGATAGCATGTTCCATGATCCTGGAAGTGAATAGGCCTTAGATGCATTCGATCAACATATTGACTCTTTCACACACATTGGAAAATGTGGATGGGACATGATCCTTTTCACCTTTGATGGAAATCCCATTTATGACATGAGGGAATCCCTAAAATGAAGGATTGGTCTCCATGCATATTTGACTTAGATGTTTTGGATGGTGAGATGATCACAAATTTGTTCCATCCATTTGAAGGTGAACTGACGTAGTGTTTTCAGGATGATTTTAAACCACCATGCTCAGATTTTGATAGACACTAGGTTGTGGCTTTCCCAAATACACTCAAGGTCCATACTACCAAGAGGAAGTAATTTCATGTTGAAACTTTGGTCAAGGATTTGAAGAAAAGGAAGAGACATTTCCTGAGCCTAACAAAGAAGTCTTCTTCTAAGGCTGTGCCTCACCCCGTTTCCTCTTGTTTGGGAAATCATAGAGTTTTCTTTGGATTTATTTGTCTTTCTCATCCTTCAAGGATAAGTGATTTTCTAAGTGAGTATGACGATGATCCATCATCTATTCCACTCCATATATGGATATATCGGGATTATGGATATGATTGCAGGATAGAGTTCAAGGATGATCAAGATTGTGGCTTCTCTTTTCAGCGGGATTTCCTCCCTCCCACCCAACTTCATGAGTTTTATTTTATAATTGATTATATGTCTATTTATTCTCATGATTTCTATGTGTTGGACTTATATTTGTTGTTTCACATGATTAAGCACAAGGGAAAATATCTTTGTTTGATGATCAGGTGGTTGGATTGGTTGTACGATTTCACCTAACACCTTTGGGACATGATATTTAGGGTCCCAGGACCCCAGGTAAGTAGGTAACTAGGTAATTCATTTTGATACCCTTCATTTTCATTATGATTGCTCATAGTGGTTTAAATGTATTTCATTTTCATTTTTCTACTTTCATATTGATTTCATGCTTAGTTTAGAAATTTTTGAAAAAATGTCAAAATTTTCTATTCTAGTTTAGTGGATTTTGATGTAATCATATGAGAACAAGGATGAGTAGGCCATCCTGCACTTGATAATTTGATGTTTACTTGCAGGAACATGTCTACTAGGATATGTTTTGGTTCTCATGCAATCAACAGTGAGCACATGTCCCCAAGTATGAGCCAAATGTTATCCCCATTTTGTCGATAACTAAGGAGATGATCTCTCGAGGCCATCGGGTTGTATATATGGAGTGATGTGATATTACATGACTAACATTACCCCTTTGCACAGATGCAAAACCCACTTACCACCACATATGGTCACAATTTTACATATGGAATCCACCACACCAGTTGGCTTCCGGAAGACAACGGGCCTTGCTCCATGAGGTACAAGTCAGTATTATGGTCAACATCATTTCAATACCTAATCCATTTGATTATGTTGTATATCAAATTGTTGTATATTTCATGATGTGTTCTTGGACATTATTCATTTTTTCTCTTCTTTACCTTGGTTGTTGATAGTCTTCCCTAATAAGTGGTCTTCCTTGGGAATGGGCTTGCTTGGGAAATCCCTTAATGAGTCGTTGTATCATTACCGAGCATACTTACCATTTTACATCATTATTCCCCTTTGTTTCCATATCTCTTTGGATTTTAGGGTGTATTGACTTAAGAAGGGGTTGTCCCTCATTATATGGGAAGAAGGGGATAAAGGCCCAGGGAGGATGGTGTTGGGTAAAAGATAAAATCCATATATGAACCTTCCAAATGCTTCGCCCAGGGATCACCTAGGAAAGAAATAAAACGACTATATTTAAATAAAAGGGGGCCCATAATATAACCAAGAAATTCCTGAAAGGTAGATTGAAGGATAGGATGTATCATCATGATTCAACCTATCACGTCCATGGATATCTAGTGGTATGACATTGTCATTATCTGGTCACCAAATCAAGGCAGTGACTCTCAGTTGCATGGCTGAGAGAAAGGGGATCTCATCACAAACCAACCTTTTAATTTCCATTAGGAATTTGTGGGTGGCATTTCTACCACTTTGTTCACCACGCTAGGGAAATGACCTTCAACCTCTCCTTGTGCTATTATGAAAGAAACTATAAAGAATGAATGATAAAAGGCAAATGATGGGCTTGGAAAATGTGCATTGTGGACAAAGGTACCGCACACCCTTTATTCTTGACCGCATCCACCTCATACACTTTACATGGCTTAGAGAGGGACCTCTTGGAGGATCTCCTTGACCTAGGGGAATACCTACCCAATAGGACACCTCATCAACCCTCCCATACTTAAAATTGACAAGTCGCATAGTGTCTTTGAGCTTTTAATTGTTTGATATAGTAATCTTTGATGCACATGATTATATGGTTTATTTATTGATTGGATCTACTTATCATGATGTTATGACTTGATATCCTTGGAGGGTGTCTTCATTTGTCTTTGCAGGACCTAGCTGCTGGACAATGTTGGGAGAAGAAGCCTAGCTTGGGGTTTCATGGGGTTACAAGCCCATGGGTTCGATGCTAGGGGCCGGCATGCTAGATGAGAGAAAGATAGCTTGGATGGACTTGATGATGACTTGGATGACCTATCCCACCCATTTATTTCCAAATTATTTTCCCAGGAGGGGAAGAACTTCCTATTTATTAGCCTTCATCATGACTAAGGGGGCTAGGGCTTGGTGGTAAGGTGCCACTCATTTGCACTTGAATGTTTTGAGGAGAAGAGGGTATTCACCATGATGAGATCACCTAGATGCTTTACAAGTGGCCTTTGGAGGCCCTTCCATACTTCACCAATACCAACAACCTCCTCAAATTGGAAAAAAGTCCACTAAATGGGTGACATCCTCCTAGATTAGGCTTTAATTTGTGCAAAAGACGAAACTTTTAGGGAATTATTTAATATGATTGTGTTAATGGGGAAAGATTCAGGTTATTGACCCCTAATGTTTTGTTTTACTCCTTATTTTGTGCACAATCTATGTTAGCTAATTTTTGTATAAATAGAGATCATAAGATCTCATTTTAAACATAACTCTCCCTTGTGGGGAAGGACTTGGTCTAAACTTTTCGGGCCTCTTGGAATTTTTCATATCTTATGTAAGTGTTATGGTGTAATTTTTCTATTGGTCATGGATATGTGATGCTCTAGGCTTCAAGACTCTTTCTTATGCATGTGGATGGACTTAACTTGGAAGATTAGGGTTTGATCTAGTTTTTTTGTGGAATTGGTAAGGAGAAATATGCATTTATTTTCTTTTGGTTTGCTTTCTTACATAATTATTGTTATTTATAACCCTTGGATAAGTATAAGGGCATACACCCTCCCCAATGTTTTTTCTCTTGCTTAAGGAAGGTCATTTTTTCACAAGTTGTCTTGGAGAACTATAAGAGCATACACCCTCCAAGGTCATGCTGGTTTATTTTGCAAACCCTAGGAAGTAAAAATGAGAACACCCATAGAGAATTTGTGGATAAAACATTTTTAAACTAAGTTTTTCTTCTCAAGGTCAAATATATTTTTCAAGATTGTGCCAAGAGAAGTACAAGGGAATACACTCTCTTGGCATTTTCCTAGATTGAATTAGCTACACTTGGGAAGTATAAGGGCATACATCCCCAAGTGCTTATCCAAGCCATATTTTTCATTGACCCCATAAATACAATAGTAATTCACTAATCACATTTAAATTTTCATTGGAGATACAAAATTCTTTCCTCGACAAACGTGAAATTTCAACTTTTTCAAGATTTCTCTTTTGGATAGTTATCTTAAGGCCTTGGGTTTTTTTCTTCCCTTATGAAGTCCCTTTTCTTCCATAAATTATTATTTTTGTACTAAATTTTTTTCAACAGCCATTAGGCTGCAAAAAATTAATAACCCTAAGTGTTAATATCTAACTAACTAGCCTCTAATTTTCCTCCATTGTTTATCCACTAATTTCACTAACTAGGGTGCACAGTTCAAGCTAGTTTTGGGAACTTTTGTATGGTTGATTTAGCTGATTCATGTCAATGAATGATACAGACATAAGGATGATAATTTACTGCAGAAAATCATTTTATAACAAATTTAATTTATTCAGTCTTAAAGTGTTATGCTCAAGTCACAATTGATTACTAAATTCATTAATGATATTTCCAATTGATCTTGTGCTTTGTATGTTGATTTGGATGCTTCATTTTTCTGATATAAACTGTCATCCACTACTAAAAATTAGGGAAAACAAGCTTAAATTTCTGATCCACACTAACAAATAGCATTCCAAGGTTTTTTTCTTGTGTTTCAAGTAGGTAGAGGTGCACCGACGACTATCTTTTCACTTGTTATCCATTTACCTCTCTTCAATTACCTTTTCCAACCAATCACTTCTTACATCACTTGAACTTCCTAGGTAATTATCCTTACACTTCCATTCACCCTTTCCATTCCCCCTAGGGTCTATGGGACCACCTCCCATGAGTGACCTTAGTCACCCCCCAAGTGTGGGACCTACATTGAGGTGACATTGAGTGTAGGAGTGTAGGATTCCCAAAGTTGTAGCACTTGTTATGTGGTTGGGTCAAGCTTTGGCCAACCTACAACTTTCACTATAAGAGGTGTTAAACGGATTTACAAGACTAAGTTAAATGTTCAAGGTGAAGTTGAGAAGCACAAGTAAAGGCTTGTAGCTGAGGGGTTCAGTCAACAACCCAATATTGATTATAATGAAACTTTTTCACCTATAGCCAGGATTGATACAATAAGATTGGTGTTATCCATTGTTTCTCATAATAAATGGTGTATGTACTAGATGGATGTTAAGTATACATTTTTAAATGGTTTTTTAGAATAAAATTTTTATGTGAAACAACCTCCACTATACGAGATTGATGGACAAGAAAGTAAGGTCTAGAAGTTAAAGAAATTGTTTTATGGATTGAGATAAGCACCCAGAGTATGGTACAACATAATTGATGAATACTTGAAAGGTGAAGGATTCAACATGCATCTAAGTGATCTAAAACTGTATACAATGGTAAATGTGGAAGGTAAACTCTTGATTGTATGTTTGTACATTGATAATTTGATTTTCCCTGGAAATCTTCAAGTAGATGAGTTTACGACAGCCATGAAAATTGAGTTTAAAATGACTGATTTATGAATGATCAAGTATTTTCTAGGAATTGAAGTAAATCGATATAAAGACGGTATTTTTATTTGTCAAACTAAGTATTCAAAGGACATATTGAAAATGTTTAGGACGGTGAATTGTAAACCAGTTGTAACACCAATTGCAACTAGCACAAAATTCAATAAGAATGATGAAGGGTCATGTGTTCGTCTGACTCTGTATAAAATTTTAACATACCAAAAAATATATTATTATTGAAGTCTGAAAAATACTTAGGAATTTATTTCTGTTTTTGGTAAATTCAAAATTGGAAAATTATTGCCATTTATGGAAATTCCAAGTTTACAATTTAGTTAATTGTAATTTATTTTTGTGATTGTTGGGAAAATATTTGATTTTCCCAACCAACTCTTTAACTATGACACTTGTTAGAAAAAAAATATTTTTATATTTATTGTTGATAGACAAATGGAACAGCCAGGTTGAAATCAGTTGAACATAACTCCATGAGTGGGGAACATGTTGGAACTACCTGAGGGTCAAACGCTACAAATGAAAAATTAGGAATTTGGCCATTGGCAACCCCTAAAAATCAGGGATTTGTAATGATGGGAAAACTCCCAAGGGGAAAAGAGCTAGGCACAAATGATTTTGGCATATATAGCATATGGGAGGAGCCAGGACACTGCCTAGTATGCTAGGGAAAAGATAAGGAACACTTTATGTTATGAACACTGCTTTCTAAGTGTGAGACAAGGAGAAGTTTCTAAAAATCAATAGGGACTATAGCTAAGGAGGAGTTCTGGAGTTTTCCCTCATGGATTCATGGTCAACCTAGGGGTTGAACGAAGCAAGTAGTTTGGTTGTTCTATTCCAAGGTTGGGTGGAACTTGGTTGTTGCATTTGTTTCTTGGCAATTTACTGAGATATGTCCATCTAATATTTCCCTGATCGAATGTTATTTTGATTTAATGGCTGATAGAATACATCTACTTAATTTGTGATGATTTTTTATGTTGATTAAATTATTGATGGAATGGAATAAATTGTAGGATAAACCCTTACAGTTTAATTGTATTCGTTGAGTAGAATTTATGTGTGTTAGCTGTGAATGGAACCAAATTATGTAAATATTACAGGATGCATCTAAGTTAAATGGAAGTTGTATTATATTACTTCTATCATCATAGACATATGATTATGTACATGTAGGTAATCAACTGAAGGAAAAAAATTAGACTATACAAATGCTAAATAAAGTTCTAGAAGTGGACTTGAAATTTAAATATATATGTATACCTATATGGCTGTAAGTAAATACACAGAACTGTATTACTTAGTTATGAATATAAGACTATGAAAATGTGACAATAAGACTTGGGATGATTATATATAATAGGAAATAGCTATATGTGTGTGTGTGTGTGTGTGTGTGTGTGTGTGTATGTATAGTTGCCTATACATAATTTCAAACCCACTTAAAATTCCTAATTTGTTCATACAACAAGATGCTAATGATATAAAGGAAAATGTACAGCCAATTATTTCACAGTAAACAATAACATAATTTTTTATTTTAAATTTATACAATCCATAGTACAGAGACTGCTCACTTTTCACAATAGTATTTGTATGGCCGAAGGGACATCTGCACATTCTATTAAGAAGAGGAATAGATGATTTGTTGTTGGAGTTGCTTCACACACACCTAGGATTTCTTTTTCCTAAGGTGTTTGTTTTTTCATTAGTCACAATTAGTCATTATCCTGTCTCCTATATTTTAGGAGAGAATATTCCACCTGGAGAATATTCTCTTTCAGTTCACACTTCAGTTTGACTAGTTGAGTTGAGTTTAGATGTTGCATTG
>JZKD02S0443998.1:604395-632795 GCA_000966675.3 Picea glauca | reverse complement strand
TCTTGACAGGTCCTTGGATTCAAGGATTGCTGTTACAACCATTTCAAATTTCTTGGGTAGACTTCTGAGAGTTTTCTCAACAATTCGTTGATCAGTGATGGTTTCACCAATCAGTTTGATCTGGTTCACGATTCCCATGACTCTGGTCATGAACTGATCTACAGTTTCAGACTCTGTCATTCTGAGAGTCTTGAATTGTGTCCACAAGGACTGTAGTTTAACTTTTTTTACCTTGTCATTTCCTTGGTAGGACATTTTGAGGATGTCCCAGGCCTATTTGGAAGTACCAGTGCCTGTTATTTTCGAGAAAATCGAATCATCCACAGAGTTCTGAATCCAGAACTTCGCTTTGTTTTCTTTGGTCCTCAGAGTTTCCTGAGCAATTCTCTGCGCATTTGTCATGGCAGTGAGGGCAGATGGATCTGGTTCCACATATCCGAGATCCACTGGTTCCCAACACTCTTGTTCTTGCAAGAACGACCTCATTCGAAGAGACCAAAATTCCTAATTCTTACCAAGAAGAATCGAACCCTGAGTTAGGCCTAGATTGGTAGATGATGCCATTTCAAAAAAAAATGTGCAGAAAAAAATAGAGGGAAAACTTCGTATTTACCTCTGATCTCAGAAACACCGATTTGCCAATGGCCTATGGGAGCTTATCGATCTTGAATTGGCCTTGGTTCTCCTTGCAATGTGACCACGCGCTTGAATGTTAAGGCGCTACAGGATTTTCCCATTCTGTTGTCTTTCAAAATGCCGAAACACGAAATACGCCTTTGGACAATTCAACGGTCCAGATCTTGTGTGATCTGACGGTCCAAGACTTATCAGGATATCGCGAATCGGGATTTCGTGAGTTTTGATGTTGAGGTTTTCTGACTCCTCGATTCCTCAATCTCCGATTTTTCGATGGCACTGTCCTATCGGGACTTTTCCCGATGGCTCCGATCTGTAACACGCGTCCTCCTATGATGGACGGACCTGATCTCTTCTCGCGAGGTCTAAACTTCAAATGCATCGGACGTCTCGTCGTTAGGATCCACGATTTTCCAAATCTCGGAATGTCGATGAACTCTTCTTTCGGGAAATTTTCGGAAAGTCTTGTTCTCTGCCACGCGTCCTGAACAGATGGACGGCTCATATCTGTGTCCGAGATTTCACCGTGGAGAATCCCAATCCCACGAATTGATGAGATGACGTGAGTTGGGCCCTACGATGGAGTTTACCTCCTGTCGGGATTTTGGAGTTCAGATTTTTGAAGTGCTTGAGTTTCTTGTCCTCAAGAATCGCGAAACGTCGAATCCCGATATGTCGATGGCCCTTCATTGGCGGAACTTTTCCCGAGTCCCCGGATTTACGCCATGCGTCTGGGAGTGATGGACGGTCCTAATTTCTCCTCAGGATATCGTGACTTGCGATGCTCCAAATTGTTGTCAACTTGAAACTCCGAATGTTAATACGCTGATGGCGCCCTCGATGTACACCACATGTCCAGGATATATGGACGACTCAGATCTGATCGGGATTTTACGTATCGCGATTTTGTGAGTTGCAATGTCAAATTTCTTTGACAACTTGAAACCCCGAATTTCGAAAGGCCGACAGGCGATGCGATGTTCACCACGTGTCCAGGAGAGATGAACGACTGAGATCTGATTGTGGTTTTGCGTATCACGATTTCGCAAGTTGCGATGTCAAGTTTCTTTGACAAATTGAAACCTCGAATGCTGAAATGCCAACGGTGCGTTGATCCGCTGCCACCTGTCCTATGAGATGGACGACTTACAAGTCTTCTCGGGATTTCGCGATATCGTGTATCGGAGTTTTTGGAGAGCAGTTTCCTTTGCTCGTCCAACTCCCGATTCCCAATTTTGCGATGGAATAGGATCTCGCCACGTGTCTCTTGATGGATGGTCAAGATGACATCGGGGTTTCTCAAGTGAAAAGTCCTCCTGTGTGCTCTAGAGAGTTAAACCTCATGCACTTTCTCGATGATCCAACGGCTGTCGGGCCTCTGCGCAAGATCTGATGGCTGAAATTCTTTCGCCTGTTCTGCGCTCTCCTCGTCCCTTCTGGACTGGTTTTCTGCTTCAGATTTGTTTGCAAGATGAATCTTATGGCCTCAATGGCTGTTCCTTGCACCTGAGACGCGTTCTTTACACGTGTGGAAGAAGGATTTATGAATCTTTCAAAGATTTGAAAGAATTTCACGACTTCTTCGTGATCTGCTACAATCTTAGACAGATTTGAGCGAATTTCACAAAAACTTTAAACGATTCTGCCTTATGCCTGAATCTTTAACGAATTTGAGTGAAATCTGCAAGTTCTTTAAACATGTTTTCATTCTACTACAACTTCTGCGTCAATCTTTGACAGTTCTTTGAAAAACTGTGCAGGTTTCTTTAAAGTTTCTTCTTCTCCTTTCTCTGCTTCCTCGTTCTTTCGAGTGAAGTACGCTCTGCAACCTCTGCAAGCTTCTTACAACGATCTTTAAAGAGTATTACGAACAACTCTCCAAGCCTTGTGAAAAGGCTGTGTCGCGTGCTCTCAAGATCCGTGAGGCTCTGTGCTGTGAGGATCGAGTTGCTCTCCGGACTGTGTGAAGAGGCTTACATATGAAGCTCTAATACCATGATAAATTGTGAATCAAAGAGAAATGCAGAGAGAATAGAACAACATATTGAAATATATGAAGAAGTACAGAAGAAGTACAAAACTTAGAACTTTGTTACAATGTAAGATGGTTGAGCTATATATGCTCAAGCAAGACAAAAATAGAAAGTACAATTGTCCAGTACAGCTGGTAGTGTAGGGTCATACGGTTGAGGGTACAATATATTTAACACTTCTCATCCAATTGGTACAAGGCATTTTCTTTTAATTTTGTCAGATTTCACTTCAGTTTTGTAGGCGTCCTGTTTGAATTTCGTGGGTTTTTTTTTTTTTTTTTTTTAAGTTTTGTGTGTGTTTCTCAAATTTTGTGGGTTAACAGTAGTCGACATCCATTTCTTATTAGTTACATAGATTGAAATTTAAACCAAAAAAAAAAATGCAATTCATTAATGCATACATACTTAATTCTCCATAAAATCATATAAACCAATTTAATATGTAATATTAGGAAAAAAACAATCATTAATTTTATTTAAAATTAAATGAGTGATAAAGTAATAGTTATTTTTATTTAGAATTGGATGAATAAAAATAATAGTTAATTTTCTTTAGAATGAGATGAATGGTAAAAGTAACGATTAATTTTATTTAAAATTAGATGAATAGTAAATCACAAGATATGATTTAAAATACAAATTATTAAATTTTAATTTATTTAAAATTTTTATGTTAATTTGCTTTATAAAATTAATATATGTTATTAATGTTGATAATATAATTTGGTTTTATTTGAAAAATATATTTTTTATAGTTTATGTTTTCTCTGTCCATTTTCTTTCCAGCGTGCACTTACTCCATGTCACCTCTGTGGGAGGGATGTTGTAAGGGATTTCTCCTCCGTCTGTTTTCTTTCGAGCGTGCACTTACTCCGTGTCACCTCTATGGTAAGGATGTTGTAAGGGACTTGCGTTAATTACAACAAGGTTGAGGGATGTATGGGTCTTCGTTAATTGCAGCATGGTAAATGAATGTATGCGTAAATGGACTTGCGTTATTTCAAATTTAAATTTTCCTCCTTTTTTAATGGGTGGGTGTTATTTCAAATTTAAATTTTCTTGTACGCTTCAGATCATCTCGAACTCCATTTGGAGCACCACATCGTCACATCTCTGAGAAGAGGACAGGCGCCTGCTCCTATGCATCATCAACGGAGTTGGGTGAAGACGATTCGGCCCAGTGATCATAAACAGTATCAGAGCTGGGTGAAGTCGATTCGGCCCGCACCATGGTTAAGATCATATTCCAATCAAATTGGTTGAAGAAGGAAAATCCCATCTGCAAAATCGAGACAATACTAAAGATCCACAATAGCCAAAAGATCATTAACAAATTCGAGGACATCCAGACATTAAATACAAATATTAGGAAAATTAAGATTAATAAAAAGTAAAAACCTTGTTATTATGATGTTTAGTGCAGTTGTATAGCCATATAAATTTGGACCTTTGATGGAAAAGGAGCGGGAGAATCCTCAAAATGAAGGTTTCGATCCATGCGTATGATAGATCAAAAACATAAATACCTTGAACTGTTTATCTATAGTCTCCTATAGAATGTGTTGAAGCCATGTTATATTTTAAATGTTCCAAGGTCAGAGAACAAGTCATAAATACTTACATAGAAGTTTCCCTGCCAACCAAGATGCAAGGTTGGCCTTTCCTATAAATATCAGATCGAAGTTTCAATTGCCTCTCCCCAGTGGCTTTTATGGCAACCCAATCACAACCTATCCACAAAAAACGAGGAAACTGTAGAAACAAAACTAGGTTAAGCCCAAATCAAAGACCGAACATTCCCGAAAATGAAAAAAATGAGAAGAATGCGAGGTTGACCTTTCCAAAAGAATATCAACTTGAAGCTTCAACCACCCCTTACCAGCAACTGCTATGGCAATGCAATCACTCACTATCCTGATAAAACTAGGAAAATGTAGAAACAAAACTAAACTAGGCTAAACCCAAAATCAGAGACCAAACATTCTCGATGTTGCAGAAATGAGAAGGAAGAGAGGTGGCCCTCCAATAAATATCACATCGATGTCACTCTATTTCTGGTCTCTTTGATTTACAATAGAGGTTAATGAACTCACGAAAGGTTAATTAATTTATCAAACAAATAAATCTTCTCATAGTTGGTGTTTTCTTTGTTAATTTGTTGTTATTATCTATTTGTTTCCAACTCCGATTAAAATTTTAAAATATGTTAGCTTATTTCATGAATTTGCATGTTACATATTTAGTCTGGAATGAAGAGAGTAATCAGGCCATCCTAACCCTGAGAATCAAGAGAGTGAAATGGGTGACAAACAATAAAAATGAAAATTCACTTCTAGCTCTAGATCAATTGAGTTGATCCTGAAGACTATAATATTGTATATTATTATGCCTACAAAATATTATAAAATATTTGTCATTCTCTTACATCTACTTGGAAAAAACATTCAAACAATCCAATTGCACTATGACACCTATAGAATTATCCTCCAACACTTAAAACAAAAAGAGAACATGTGAAATTAACAACAAAACTCCTTATATCTACATCTTTAAATTTTTTAAAAATAATAGTTGTATGTAATCCAAAATAAATAAATAAAATAAAGTAATTATTAAACACTTGAAACTCCTAATAATGTATTACTTATATGTAAACACAATTTACAAAAGTAAGTGTGTATATATAATTCAATATAATATTAATTTACAATTTAAACTTTGATTTGAAAAAAATACAAATGTCAATAATATTGGTTATTTCAAGGATGATAGGATGGTCTCCTGTGACGTCCCAAAAAAAAAATATTTTTAAAATTTAAATCTGCTGAAAATACATTCCGTTTTTAGTAAATTCAAATTTGGAAACTTTTTTCCATTTATGGCAATTCCGAATTTCGAATTTGATGATTGTAATTAATTATAATGATTGTTGGGTAGAGACCTGATTTGACCCAATTAACTATTTGACTATGACACTTGTATGAAAACATAATATTTTATATTGATTGCAGGAGGACAAATGGAACAACCATGTTAAATTTAGCTGACCATGACTCCATGAGTGGGGAACACATTGGAATTAACTCTGGGCTAATTGTTACAAGTGGAAAATCAATGATTTGGCCATTGGCAACCCCTGAAAATCAGGGATTTATAAAGCTGCGAAGATTTCCAAGGGAGGGAAAAAAGTCTTAGGCAAATTAATAAATAGCATATGTGAGGAGGCAGGACACTGCCAAGTATGCTGGGAAGGAAGACTATGAATTCTTCTTTGGTTCTTACTGTTATGAACATTATTGTGTGAGAGTGAGGCAAGAGGGATACTGCTGGAATTGAAGGACATTGTTGTAAAGGAGATTTCAATTTGCCCTCATGGATTCATGGTCAGGCTAGGGGGTGAATCGGGAAAGTAGATTGGTTGCCCTATTCTACGGTTGGGAGGAACATGGTTGTTCCCTTTATCTTCCTGCAAATTTGATTCAGATATGTAACTCTACCTTATCCTAGTCAAATGTCATGTGTTGCAATTTGTTTACTTCTATGTATGAATTCTCTGGTTGAATACTATGGTGGAAAGATCTATCATTTTACTTCCTAGTCATTAGCTAGAAATGGACTTATTTATTTAGATATGATGTTGAGTAATTAATAAGGTCATGGAATGTACCAAACAACAAGAAGAATTCTGTAGAAGTTACTAATCCCATAATAGAATGGACTACAGACTACATCTAGCTTCCTAGTTAATTCTATTAAGTGAAATGAAAATAAAATTGTTTGCATAAATACGTGAAGCCATGCGTAGAAATATCTGTGGAAGATTTCAGTTCCTGTAGATGACTATAGTATAAAATGAGCCTCCTCTAATGATTATACAATTCAAATTCAAAACAAATATACTCTATATCGTTGAAGTATTATTCGATATGCATGTATACCTGTATAGTTATTTTTATGATCCGATATATATATATATATATATATATATATATATATATATATATATATATATATCGGATCATAAAAATAACTACATTCTGTATCAGTGGAACAATGATGCTAGAGTAAACTGACTACAACAAAATCTAGAAGAACTAGGTGGATATATAAATATATAAGTAGGAAAATAATTCCGCAAACTCCACAGACCCCAGTACAGAAAGACTTGAGTATATATATAAATCAGTATGGTTATGACAGTAAATTAGAAATGACTCTATTAATCAAAGGCGCACCTACAACATAACCAAAAATTTATGTCATACTAATAATGCTATCTATTTTCTTGTGAGTAGACTGATAATGGCTTGTTTAATAGTTGCAATAGAAACAGAAGGTAAATAGCATACGATCCGTAAACCAAAAACTAATTTTATATCAAAATATAAGTATAAACGAAATCTGGGAGTCATTGCACAATTTCTGTGGAAAACGAAACCCTTAGGCGTACTACTATGCATGGTTGAATCATTTTTTGGATAGGACTGTACAATCAATGATGAGATTGAATTTTGGAAAATAACTAGAATAACTCAGAAAAATTTTTGAATCTATAATTAACAAAACTGTTTTCGAAATATGTAGAGGAGAGTGTTAAATACAGAAAGCGACAAATTAGAATCCCATATCCACATCAAAATAACACTCAGTATATAATGATCACATTTAAACAGAATGATTGTCTAGATTTCACAAATCCAACCAAGTGCAAGCTTGGCATATTGTTATATGTACCAACATATTTATACAAATCAGGGTGTACCTTGTATCAACTAATACATATCTTGGAACTAAAAATCTTCAAGCATTAGAAAATGGGACATAGCCTTGACCATCGGTGCATGTAAACTCTAAATGACTTAGACGCAAGGGCACTGTGTTGTAACTCGAATACCTCTTGAAGGAGTAAAGAGGACGTCCCCATGCTTCGGCGTGACCACACCTGCACAAAATAAGGTGAAGCATTATAATATATCCAACAGAATAACATGTTTAAAATTATAGAATAGAATGTAATTAGAAAGGGGAACCGGTGAAAACTTAACTATAATGGAGGGTTTTTTCCTTCTGTCATCACGCTACACCTCCCAGACCGAAAGGGGAAGAGGAGTTTGTGTCTCCCTGATGGGTACCCTCGCACATCAAGGGGCCCATCATTAGTGATAAATACCAGTGTCTGATCCAAAGAAACATTGAAGGAAAATGATTTTCCTATAACGAACATAAAGTAATAACAAATATAAAATCAATGTGACATTTCAAACAGGAACATAAAGGATTAAAATGCCTTTAGACCACTGCTTCTAATCAATATAATGACACTAGCGAACACATTAATTAAACACAGAAGTTCCTCAAGATCAACAGTGTGCCGAAAGATCTGTTAGACATCCAGAAAAGGGAAACCCAGACATGACACTCTGTCATCTAAGAGACTAACTGAGGGGGAAACCGAACCCCATAATAAAAGTTCAATAAAAAAAATAGAATATCCCGAATGCACATTTCTAACAGGCACCATAATAAGTTCCCCCACGAGAGGTGAATAGCTCGGCCTCGACAGGACAGCTAGTACAAAGGAAGGGGATAAACCATGAAGAACCTAGACCTTGCTAGGGTACCACCTACCCCTTTCACAATAACCTCGAAGAAAGAAAACGAGAATGCTACTGAAGAACTGACCGAGAACAGGAGCATGTAGATACCTACCTAACAAGACAGAAAGATCTGAATGTGTAAATAAAATAACAATCAAGGGTAAAACTTACCTCGCACAGAGTTGTCATCGAGAAGTTCCTTCCAATATCTCCACCCATCTGGCACAGGGGCTGAATCATAATATCATGACCACGATGCTAAAGCCAAAATAAAAATGGTCTGAAACAATTCTCCCTCCTTCACTAAACCAAAACCAGAATGAAAAACAAAAAATGGACGGAGACGGTTCTTCCTCCACCAAACCAAAACCAGAATGAAAGTGAAAGTGTGGGAGTAACCTTTCTCATGGAGTAAAGGGGATGGGGTCTTTGTACTTGGACCATGTGAATATATGGTAAGTGTCGACAACTCATTGGGGCATGCCAATCGAACTCTGAATCGAATAGACATATCTCAGGCGTTTTAAATGTTGCAGACAGGCCTTTAAGGCAGGAGGGTTCCAACCTATATTGCTGGCTCAGAATATTAATGGTGAGCTAACTGGATGGCCTACTTAGGGTTACTCTTATCGCCTTACTATACCATTATACATTGAACCCAACTACCATTGCTTTAACCATCTGAAGAGGATAGTCTAATGTTGTTACTTACCGAGTAGTTTTATGTTAGCATGATCATAACCATAACCTTCACAAGTTAGCCTTTGCACGCTTTGTATTCAATGGTGCAAGTTTAGTGCCTGATTTTTATACCCAAATAGAATTTGTTTCCGAATAATGTTAATCTCTCCTTGTATATATTATAATGATATATATATATATATCGGAACGAGCATTATAAGGCCTCACATCTATAACCCTCACATTCATATGATAGTGACTCTAAGTAGTTACATCTCCATATCATAAAGTGGGTTTTGGAAATGAAAACGGTAGAGAATAACAAGTTGCAATGAAATAGGATATCCCTAGCTATGCACCTATGTTTGTATATAACTCAATACCGAAATAGGAAGCGACGACTTTATGTTAAATAGGATAGAGAAGTAAAAGGCAATAAGACTGTTGTACACTATGATCGATGAATGACTAAAAACTTTAAAGACATAGAAAGAGAAAGACAATAGGACTAGTGTACATTATGGTTGATGAATGACTGAAAAGATTTAAAGACATAGAACCAACTCTAAGTCCCCAATTATTTTTTTTTTTATGTAAATTTTGAAGTACATTACATCTCCCAAAGGGGCTTCAACTTCCAAAAGTAGGCATAGAAATTTTGGATGGAGTTAATAATTTGAATTAGTGGATTTAAATAAAGAAATAATTTGTACTCCTCATCAAGAGAAAGACTACGCCTGGTCCATTCACCACTAGAAAATCTCCATGAGTAAATGAGTCATTTCTCTTAGTTAAATCATCATGATCAATTTGGGAGAATGTCTGCCCGATGTTGCTAACTTGAGAAACATCAATACTCCATCTTAGCAAGGGAGACATTCTTCTTCATGCCAAGCTTATCTATGAAGTATACAAACTTTATCTTAGATAGAGGCTTGGTGAGAATGTTCACAATTTTGTCATCTGTGGATATGTACTAGAGCTTTACAACTCCCTTCTATGCCATATCTCAGATGATGTGATATTTGATCTCAATGTGCTTCAACTTTTCATGAAATATTGGATTTTTCAAAATCTTGAAAAAACTTTGATTATCACAATGTATTAAGGTCGTCTCTAGATATTTATCAAACAATCCCGCAAGAAGTTTTTGAAGCTGGATTGCTTCACGACTTTGACACTAGCTGCAATATAATCCACTTTTGTTGTGTTGAGTTCTACATAAGTTTCTTTCTTGCTAAAATAGGATTTCATAGATGATCCTAAGATGAAGTAGCACCCCAAGGTTTTCTTTTTGTCCACTTCACTCCCTTCCCAGTTAGAATCAGTATATCCCTACAACCTCACTTCACCACCTAAGTCATATCTCATACCATATCCAATTGTACCACACAGGTACCTCAACACATTCTTTGTTGCAACCCAATGGAAGTTCCCCGATTCAACCATGAACTAGCCCAAGGTGTTCACTACAAAGCAAATATTTGGTTTGGTGTTAACTAGGTACATCAAGGATCCAATCAACTTCCTATACATAGTGGAATCCACCAGATTAGAATATGAAGTGGAATCACTGAGCTTCTTAAGATTTGTTATCATAGGTGTATCCCTAGACTTGTAGTCCATCATACTGAATCTTCTCAAGATCTCAACTATGTACATACCTTGTTCGAGAAATATCTCACCTAGTTTCTGCCACACCTTCAATCCCAAGAAATAATGCATCAAGACAAAATACTTAATCTAGAACTCAAAGACCAACTCCCTCTTGTATTGATCGATGAGTCGGTCTACTCCTATAAGGAACGATTATCAACATATAAAACCAATATCAAAGGATCCAAGAGATGAGCTAGATTGATTTACTTAAAATCAATGAATGGTTAGTTAATCTAAGTTCACAATATCAAGTCATGGTGCAAGAAGTTAACAAGATCTAGGAGAATCTGCCAAAAATACAAAAGAATATGTTTTCCTTTGAATTGAATAAAAGGATTGAGCCTTCAATATTCATAGTAGCATTGATGGAAATGTGCACCCAATGCATTGAACAGGGAAAAGCGAGTATAGCTGGGAGAAAATTAAAAAGAATGCACAACATCCACTTTCTCCACCCACTCCTCCCTATAACCATTAACCATCCCATAACGAGCCAATGTTGAGCTATTCACCTAATTACCCCCACCCCATGGCTTCAACTACAATTCCTTATCCTAGTGAACGCATCTGAAGGGACACATGACAATGAGATCAAATGGAAAAGATAGTAAGATGAATGATTGTTGTGGCCTTAAAGGACATGTGTACCTGGATCAAAGATCAAAGGAAAACGAGCACATCTACAGGCAAATGAAGAGATAGAGGAAGCACCAACAAGTCTCAACAATATTTGCATGTTGTTATTTTATTAGGATGTATTCTATTTTAGTCATATATGGTGGGAAGTCCAACATTTTTCAGTTGTGACAAATTTTGTATAAATAGATAGATTTTAAATCTATTATGGGCTGCTTCTTGCCAAATGTAAAAGAAAAGCTCTTTCTGAGTATTAATACAAGTGCAGAAAGAGATTCTAAGTTTCATTCAATTTGAGTTATGTGTTTCCTCTATGTTTCCATTTCTCGGAATTGTCCATATATGCACATTTATACACGCATTTATATGCGTCATCCTTATATGTGCATATACGGAAGCGCGCATATACGGAAGATGCCATTATGGAAGTGGCCAACATCCGTATATGCATCATTCGTATATACATCATTTGTATATATGCACATATATGCATTGCTCGTATATGCATCATTCGTATATGCACCTTTCGTATATGCGTCGTTCCGTATATATGGAAGTTGCCAACTTCTATATACAGAAGGTTCATATACGAATGACGAAGTGACCAACTTTCATATATGCATCGTTCGTATATGCACATATACAGAAGTGCGCATATATGGAAGGTGCATATACGGACGATGCATATACGAAAGGTGCATATACAGAAGGTGCATATATGAATGACGCATACACGGAAGAAATTTACTATAATCCAAATGCATCTTCCATATATGTGTGCTTTCATATATGAGGATTTAGGGAAGTTGATGTCCGTATATTCACATTTATACACACATTTATATGCGTCATCCGTATATGCGCATATACGGAAGCGCGCATATACAGAAGAAACCATTATGGAAGTGGCCAACTTCTGTATATGCATTGTTCGTATATGGACATATATGGAAGCGTGTATATATGGAAGGTACATATACAGACGACGCATATACGGAAGGTGCATATACAGAAGGTGCATTTACGAACAACGCATATACGAAAGAAATTTACTGTAATCCAAATGCATCTTCTGTATATGTGTGCTTTCATATATGAGCATTTAAGAAAGTTTTCGTCCATATATGCACATTTATGCGCAATTTTATATGCATCATCCATATATGCACATATACGGAAGTGCGCATAGTGCGCATATACGGAAGATGCCATTATGGAAGTGGTCAAGTTTCGTATATGCATCGTTCGTATATGCACATATACGGAATATTCATATATGGGCAACGCATATACGGAAGGTGCATATACAGAAGGTGCATAGACGAACGACGCATATACAAAAGAAATTTACTGTAATCCAAATGCATCTTTCTAATATGTGTGCTTTCATATATGAGGATTTAAGGAAGTTGTCATCTGTATATGCACATTTATACATGCATTTATATGTTTCATCTGTATATGCGCATATACGAAAGCACGCATATACGGAAGATGCGATTATGGAAGTGGCCAACTTTCGTATATGCACATATACGGAAGTGTGCATATACGGAAGGTGCATATACGGACAACGCATATACGGAAGGTGCATATACAGAAGGTGCATATAAGAATGATGCATATACAGAAGAAATTTAATATAATCCAAATGCATCTTCTGTATATGTGTGCTTTCATATATGAGGATTTAAGGAAGTTGTCGTGTGTATATGCAGGTTTATACGCGCATTTATATGTGTCATCCATATATCCGCATATATGGACGTGCATATAGGGAAGACGACATTATGGAAGTGGCAAACTTCTGTATATGCATCGTTAGTATATGTAAATATACGAAAGAGCACATATACGGAAGGTGCATATATAGACGACACATATACAGAAGGTGCATATACGAACAACGCATATATGAAAGAAATTTATTGTAATCCAAATGCATCTTCCGTATATGTGTGCTTTCATTTATGAGGATTTAAGGAAGTTGTCGTTCATATATGCACATTTATACGCACATTTATATGCGTCATCTGTATATGTGCATATACAGAAGTGCACATATACGGAAGACGCCATTATGGAAGTGGCCAACTTTCGTATATGCATCGTCCATATATGCACATATATGGAAGCGTGCATATACATAATGTGCATATACGGATGACGCATATATGGAAGGTGCATATACAGAAGAAATTTACAATAATCTAAATTTATGAAAGCGCATATATACGGAAGGTACATATACAAATGGCGCATATACAGAAGGTCCATATACATAAGAAATTTACTGTAATCCAAATGTATCTTCCCTATATGTGTGCTTTCATATATGAGGATTTAAGTAAGTTGTTGTTCGTAAATGTACATTTGTGTTTTTTCCCAAGAAATTATATGTTTTATTATATTATTATTATTTATAAATATTTGTTTAAATATAAAAACTATTAGCCTTCACTACAATTTTTTCATAATTTTAGAGGTTGGAATTTAAAGTTGTCATGATTTTAAGAATTCACATAGTCATGATTCATTTATTWAAAWTTTATCAAATCTCATTAATTTKCCTTTCCTTGCTTTGAATAAAAGATAAGCCTTATCCCTTTGCTTGTTTGTTTRATTATATTATTATTATTTATAAATATTTATTAATATCTTTTTAAATACAAAAACTATTAGTCTTCACTACATTTTTATCATAATTTTAGAGGTTGGAATTTAAAGTTGTCATGGTTTTAAGAATTCACAGTAGTCATGATTCATTTATTTAAAATTTATCAAATTCCATTAATTTGCATTTTCTTACTTTGAATAAAAGATAAGCCTTATCCGTTTGCTTGTGTGTTTGATTATATTATCATTATTTATAAATATTTATTAATATCTTTTGAAATATAAAAACTATTATACTTCACTACTTTTTTATCATAATATTAGAGGTTTTGATAAGCTTTATGTCTTTGGGATAATCGGTATTGATTATAAGTTAAGTTTATGGTTTGGATGAATTCATTATTTCTTTACCATGGTTTTGTTGTGGTCCTTCTTTATAATTTTCTAAAATTTTGTTGATTTTCTCTTTATATGTTTGGAAGAAATGTTAAATTTTATGTTCTTTAGCAATCCATACAAAAACAAAATGTTTTAATTTTTASATAATCCTGCAACTCATACAAAAACAAAATGTTTTAATTTTTAGATAATCCTGCAACTTTTTTTCCRTTGTGAAATATTTGTTTTATTATATTATGTTTTATAAAAAAATTAATTAARATTGGATTACATGCACAAATAAAAGGCTATRTTTCTATTCATTGAGTTTTCYATAATCTTGAAACATTAATGTTTAAACTTKTATATTTAGAATATAAGTTMTTTATATTATAATATTGCACAATTAATAACATAGATATATTAATTTCTTGTAGAAATTAGAATATATAAAGTAGGGAATATAAAATGTGTAAAAAATGAAACTCATCTCTATATTGAAGAGGCTAGACTGCAAAACTTTGTATATTTAAATAAAACTAACTTCCATAAAACCAAATTTTTTTTGTGCTTTAAGTGCAAAAACAAAATTGAGATTAAAAACATAAAACAAAGTACTAGAAATTTCATCTATTGAAAGTATATAAAAATCCATTTCTTGTAGGCTTAAATATGTTCATATCTCTGTAAGTAGCACCTATTTATACAAAAAGACTTATCAAATCTCTAAATTTGTAGCCCAAGTTACTTAAACTTGGTGCATTGTTTAGACTTCAAAGTAGCCAACCTAGTGGGTTCTGTGAGAGCAATACTAGTTTGTATATGCACCTTCCTTAAATCCGTATATGCGTGCTTTCATAAATTTGGATTACCGTAATTTTCTTCTATATATGCACCTTTTGTATATGCGTCGTCCATATATACACATTTCGTATATGCACGCTTCTGTATATGTGCATATATGGATGATGCATATACGAAAGTTGGCCACTTTCATAATGCCATCTTCCATATATGCCCATATATGGATGATGCATATAAATGTGCGTATAAATGTGCATATATAGACAACAGCTTCCTTAAATCTTCATATATGAAAGCACACATATACGGAAGATGCATTTGGATCACAGTAAATTTCTTCTGTATATGTGTTGTTCATATATGCATATTTTGTATATGCGTCATCTGTATATGCACATTCTGTATATGCGTGCTTCCATATATGTACATATACAAACGATGCATATACGAAAGTTTTCCACTTCCATAATGGTGTCTTCCCTATATGCCTACTTCTGTATATGCGCATATATGGATGACACATATAAATGCGCGTATAAATGTGCATATACAGACGACAACTTCCTTAAATCCTCATATATGGAAGCACACATATACAAAAGATGCATTTGGATTACATTAAATTTATTTCATATATGCATCATTCGTATATGCACCTTCTGGATATGCACCTTCCATATATGTGTCGTCTGTATATGCACCTTCCATATATGCGTGCTTCCGTATATTTTCATATATAGACGATGCATATACAGAAGTTGGCCACTTCCATAATGGCATCTTTCGTATCTGTACCCTTCCGTATATGCGCATATACAAATGACACATATAAATGCACATATAAATGTGCATATACAGACGACAACTTCCTTAAATCCTCATATATGGAAGCACACATATACAAAAGATGCATTTGGATTACAATAAATTTCTTCTATATATGCGTCGTTCATCTATGCACCTTCTATATATGCACCTTACGTATATGCATCATCCGTATATGCACCTTCCATATATGCGTGCTTCCTTATATGTGCATATATGAATGATGCATATACAAAAGTTGACCACTTCCATAATGGCATCTTCCGTATATGCACACTTCTGTATATGCACATATACGGATGACGCATATAATTGCTTGTATAAATGTGCATATACGGACGACAACTTCCTTAAATGATCATATATGAAATCACACATATATGAAAGATGCATTTGGATTACAGTAAATTTCTTCTGTATATGCATCATTCGTATATGCACCTTCTGTATATGCACCTTCCATATATGTGTCATCCATATATGCACCTTCCATATATGTGCGCTTCCATATATGTGTATATACGAACGATGCATATATAGAAGTTGGCCACTTCCATAATGGCATTTTCCGTATATGCACGCTTCAGTATATGTGCATATACGGATGACGCATATAAATGTGTGTATAAATGTGAATATACGGATGACAACTTCCTTAAATCCTCATATATGAAAGCACACATATACGGAAGATGCATTTGGATTATTGTAAATTTCTTCCGTACATGTGTCGTTCATATATGCACCTTCTGTATATGCACCTTTCGTATATGCATCGTCTGTATATGCACCTTCCGTATATGTGCACTTCTGTATATGTGCATATACGAACGATGGATATACGAAAGTTGGCCACTTCGCCATTCGTATATGAACCTTCTATATATGGAAGTTGGCCACTTTCATATATACGGAATGACACATATACGAAAGGTGCATATACGAATGATGCATATACGAACAATGCATATATGTGCATATACAAATGATGCATATATGAATGATGCATATACAAAAGTTGGGCACTTGCATAATGGCGTCTTCCATATATGCGCGCTTCCGTATATGCACATATATGGATGACGCATATAAATTCACGTATAAATGTGCATATACGGACGATAACTTCCTTAAATCCTCATATATGAAAGCACACATATATGGAAGGTTCATTTGGATTACAATAAATTTATTCTATATATGGACCTTCCATATATGCATCGTTCATATATGCACCTTCCGTATATGTGTCGTCCATATATGCACCTTTTGTATATGTGAATATACGAACGATGCATATACGAAAGTTGGCCACTTCCATAATGGTGTCTTCCGTATATGCGCATAAATGGATAATGGTGTCTTCCATAATGGTGTCTTCCCGGCCTGCGATGGAATCAAATCCACCTGCTACAAAGTCCACTGGATCTTGGGATTTCTATACGTTCCCTGCAATCACTCTACAAAATAGCATTGGGCATTGCTCTCTTTCTCTTCCCCTTTGCCTTGGATGCCAACTCTTTTTCTTCTTCTTCCAATAACAACTGTGTGTTGTCATGAGATTTCCCACTGCTTGCAGTGGTGTAAATCCCGGAGCTGTTGCTCTCCATCTCTGATTTTCTAATAAGTATTTTCAGACTCTGTGTACTAAAATGGAAATGATGATTGAATATATATGTATACATGTCTATGACTAAGTTAAGTATTGAATGATTAAGGTAGAAATGTGTATTGTCTCTATGTGAATGAATTCTTTTGAATGGTATTTTGTTTGCCTCATCCTAGTAGTTAGAGAGTTATGGGATGTAAGTCTGCAAGAGAGTTGGGGTAGGATTAACTGGAATACTTAAGTCCTGTTGACCTCTCAAATCTACCATAGTGGGAATACCAAGTTCAAACTCTATGGAAGGAGGGAGCCTCCTTCAGACCCTCTGTTGTTCTTGAGATTGATTCTAAGGCTCAAATATTAATGTCATGCATCAAAGGTTTTAAATGAAGTATTTTTGTGACTTCTTTTTTCTACCTTTAAATTTCTAAGAAAAAATATTTAAATGAAATTATTGATAAGACAGTACAAAGGTTGTATCTTGTTATCTGAGTCACAATTCTAATGTCAAATGATATAGAAATATTTACAAAACCGTTAAAACAAATTTAGGTATCAATTGCATATAAGTCTCACCTTGTTTACAGTAGAAGAACGATAGAGGATGCACCCTTGAACAAGAGATAAAATGTAGTAATTCACATAGATCACAGGTCTTTTTCTAGTCACAATAATAACAGAGGAAAAGTTGCTACTGAATGAACCACTGATATATTATGATCATAGTAGATGTAGTACTAAATTGAAATCATTCACTCTTCAAGAATTACAGAAATAAATTCTGAGAAATGGAAACACAGAGGAAACACATAACTCAAATTGAATGAAACTTAGAATCTCTGTCTGCACTTGTATTAATACTCAAAAAGAGTTTCTCTTTTACATTTGGCAAGAAGAAGCCCGTAATAGATCTAAAATCTATCTATTTATACAAAATTTGTCACAACTGAAAAATGTTGGACTTCCCACCATATATGACTAAAATAGAATACATCCTAATAAAATAACAACATGCAAATATTGTTGAGTTTTGTTGGCGCTTCCTCTGTCTCTTCGTTTGCTTGTAGATGTGCTTGTTTTCCTTTCATCTTTGATCTGGGTACACATGTCCTTTAAGGCCACCACAATCATTTAGCTTACTATCTTTTCCATTTGATCTCTTTGTCATGTGTCCCTTCAGATGTGTTCACTAGGATAAGGAATTGTAGTTGAAGCCATGGGGGGGTAATTAGGTGAATAGCTCAACGTTGGCTTGTTATGGGATTGCTAGTGGTTACAGGGAAGAGTAATTGTTTATGAAAATAATGATGGGGGAACAAGTGTCCATTAAGGAGGTGGGATGAGTGGATGTGAGAATGAGGGTGGTAGGGATAGTCGGGGTAAGTGACGGTTGGAGGGTGAAAGGTAGAGTGGGTGGAAAATGTGGACATTGTGGATGCTTTTTAATTTTCTCCTAGCTATACTCGCTTTTCCCTATTCAATGCATTGGGTGCACATTTCCATCAATGCTACCACGAATCGTGAAGGCTCAATCCTTTAATTCAATTCAAGGGAAAACATATTCTTTTGTATTTTTGGCAGCTTCTCCTAGATCTTGTTCACTTCTTGCACCATGACTTGATATTGTGAACTTAGATTAACCAACCATTCATTGATTTTAAGTAAATCAATCTAGATCATCTCTTAGATGGCTGCCTGAGTATTTTCTTTGTTCATTCTGGAGCTTTGCTGGTTCATTTCTCTTTCGATCTGCCCCAAGGCCTCTGCGATGTTATTTCCTTCGAACTCAATCAACTTTTTATTTATTGAAGATAATGCCTCTAGACAAGCCTCTTTTACATCTCTGGCAAGTTTCTTGCCTTCTCCTAGATTTGTTTCTGAGGCTTTTAGGGCCATTTTGCATCTGACTTGTTTAGAATGAGAGAGAAGGGGAAGACCTGGGTTATTATCTCTTTGCTTCCATATGAGAACCTCTTGAAACTTAGACTAGGTTGCGTAGGCCTATTTTTCCTTGACATAAATATTTTTTAGGGAGAGGTCTATTGTCTGATAGCATTTTTGAATAGCATCTACTTTTTGATAGATATCTTGTTGGGCAACTTACAACCTCTCATTGATTTATGATGCTTGTGGTTTGAAGGCCAAAATGTCTATTGTTGTGTTCTCTATTAGGGTCAATTTGGCCTGCAGCTGCTCAATCAAATTGTCATGTTGAGTGATCAATCCTTTGCTAGTTCATGAACTTTGGTAGAGCAACTCAAGGTTATCCTATAACTGCTTAATTTGATGTTGATGAGTAGCCCTGATTTGTTCAATGTCCTGGTTCATCTGGCTTCTAACAATATGTTATGTACTGTATATTACATTTTGCAATTTCTCTACCAAGAGGAATTTATGTCGCAATAATTCGGTTAAATTGTCCACTGACCATTGATTGGTAGTGGCAAAAGACCCTAGTGGACCTGCAACTTCTTTCACAAACTCATGACCATCATGGCTTTTCCCATCATACACCATTCTTTGCCTTTTAGTGAGAACTCCATCCTTTTGGAGAGATTCTCTTTCTGCAATAGATTTTCATTTCTTGTTGAAAAATAAATCTGAGGGAGGCATCTCTTTGGGCAAGATAGGAGTAAGATCACCTACAAAAGTGAGTTTGGAACTAGTATTTCCAAAGTGGGTCTGTAAAGGGGTTAATGATGTAATAGGAGACATAATTTTTGTGGAAGGTTCTTGTCTTTTTGTATTCGGGGTGCCAACAAGAGTGGTTGGCGTTGAATGAGGAACACCTTGTGTCGTATTCACGAAGGCTTCAAATTGAGATAACACTTGTGGATCATTCAGTCCTGACAATGATGCTCTTATTTCGTGAAATAACACGCCTGTGATTTTTGGGACTTCCTCAACTTTGTGCTTAGCGGAGCAACTTGGCTCAGATCTTGTAGTTCTAGTTTCTTGTAAAGGAGGCATGGGTTTTGAATCTCCTTACAATATCTTGTTGTTGAGGTCGGAACCTGACAGGGAAGAAGATCAAGGTGTTGAGGTCAGATAATGATGGAGAGTACACTTCTAGGGACTTCAATGATTTTTGCAAGGAGGCAGGGATCAATAAGAAGTTGACAATTCCTTATGACCCACACAAGAGCGAGGTTGCAGAGAATAATACCATGTCCATTTTTTAGGTTGCTAAGCCATGATCCATGATCAATATTTACCCATGTTTTTATGGGGAGAGGAATATAGTACAACAGTGTACATCTGAAGAAAGAATCCTCACCATATCTTGGGGGACAAGACTCTTGAGGAGGATTTCGCAAGTGTGAAACTAGAGGTTAGTCATTTCAGGATATTTGGTTTTCCAGATTACATTCACGTGCCCAAGGAGAAAAAGGAAAATTTGAGCCTTTTGGGAAGAAGTGGACGTTTTTTGGATACAATGAGACATGAAAGGATTACATAATCTACATTCAAAGACACTGCCAGATAAAGGTCAATTTGGATGTCATCTTTGATGAATACATAGCCTTCAAGAGGTTTAGAGAATATCATATGGATATTGATAGTGAGAAGAAAGAGGCTTCGAAGGATGTGGGATTAGGTCCCTCTGGTCCAATTGATTCTTCATCCTTTAAACTATCAGGAGAAGTTAGGAGAGCCAGTTGAACCAATGGACCCACCTAGAGTCATTTTTCCAGAGACCAGGAAGAGGCTAGTATGGATTTGTGATACATTGCAGGATGTAGAGAGGTATGAATCTCCCCATGGTACTTTCAAGAAAATTAGATGACCTCATAAATTCTTGAGTTATATGGAATTTATGAGTCACATCATTGATTCCAATTATGAGGAGGTGGTAGTCCAACAAGTTTGGAGAGATTCCATGATAGAGGAATATCATTCCATCATGAAGAATGATGTGTGGGAGATTGTGTTGAGACCTGAGGGGAAGTCAATGGTGACCTCCAAGTGGATCTACAATATCAATCATGCAATATATGACAACATTGAAAAGTAAAAAATGAGGTTCGTGGCAAGAGGGTTCTCCCAGAAAGAGGGAGTTAACTATGAGGAGAAGTTTTCTCCAGTTGTCAGGTAGCCTTCCAGTAGGACCATTATTTCCATTGAAATAATCATTTATTGGAGATTACACCAGATGGATGTAAATACTGCATTACTCAATGGTGTGATTTAGGAGGAAGTGTACATAAAACAACCTCAGGGATTTGAGGTACATGGGAGGGAGTCTCATGTTTGTAGGTTGAAGAAGTCCTTGTATGGACTCAAGTAGGCACCTAGGGCATGGTACTCCATGATTGATGGATACTTGATGATCTTGGGCTTAACCAAGAGTTAAGTAGATCCCAACCTTTAATACAAGGTTATTGATCGTGATCCTTTAATATTGGTTTTATATGTTGATAATCGTTCCTTACAGGAGTAGACCGACTCATCGATCAATACAAGAGGGAGTTGTCCTTTGAGTTCTAGATTAAGTATTTTGTCCTGATGCATTATTTCTTGGGATTGAAGGTGTGGCAGAAACTAGGTGAGATATTTCTCGAACAAGGTAAGTACATAGTTGAGATCTTGAGAAGATTCAGTATGATGGACTACAAGTCCTGGGCTACACCTATGATAAAAAAATTTAAGAAGCTCAGTGATTCTGTTTCATATTCAAATCTGGTGGATTCCACTATGTATAGGAAGTTGATTGGATCCTTGATGTACCTAGTTAACACCAGGCCAAATATTTTCTTTGTAGTGAACACCCTGGGCCAGTTCATGGTTTAACCAAGGAAATTCCATTGGGTTGCAACAAAGCATGTGTTGAGGTACCTGTGTGGTACAGTTGGATATGGTCTGAGATATGACTTAGGTGGTGAAGTGAGGTTATAGGGATATACTGATTCTAATTGGGAAGGGAGTGAAGTGGACAAAAAGAGAACCTTGGGGTGCTACTTCATCTTAGGATCATCTATGATATCCTATTTTAGCAGGAAAATGACTTATGTAGAACTCAACATAACAAAACTGGATTATATTGCAGCTAGTGTCGAAGTCGTGAAGCAGTATGGCTTCAAAAAATTCTTGCGGGATTATTTGATAAATATATAGAGATGACCTCAATACACTGTGATAATCAAAGTTTTTTCAAGATTTCGAAAAATCCAATATTTCATGACAAGTTGAAGCACGTTGAGATCAAATATCACTTCATTTGAGATATGGCATAGAAGGGAGTTGTAAAGCTCTAGTACATATCCACAGATGAAAAAATTGTGAACATTCTCACCAAGCCTCTGTCTAAGGCAAAGTCTGTATACTTCATATATAAGCTTGGCATGAAGAAGAATGTCTCCCTTTCTAAGATGGAGTGTTGATGTTTCTCGAGTTAGAAACATCGGGCAGACATTCTCCCAGATTGATCATGCTGATTTAACCAAGGGAAATGACTCATTCACTCACGAAGCTTTTCTAGTGGTGAATGGACCAAGCATATTCTTTCTCCCGATGAGGAGTGCAAAGTATTTCTTTATTTAAATCCCCTAATTCAAAGTATTAATTCCATACAACTTTTTTATGTCTACTTTTGGAAGTTGAAGCCCCTTTTGGGAGACCATCCTAGCATCCTTGAAATAACTAATATTATTGACATTTGTATTTTTGTCAAAACAAAGTTTAAATTGTAAATTAATATTATATTGAATTATATATACACACTTACTTTTGTAAATTGTGTTTACATATAATTAATACATTATTAGGAGTTTCAAGTGTTTAATAATTACTTTAATTTTTTATTTTTTTTGGATTACATACTACTATTATTTTAAAACTTTTTAAAGATGTAGATATAAGGATTTTTGTTATTAATTTCACATGTTCTCTTTTTGTTTTAAGTGTTGGAGGATAATTCTACAGGTGTCATAGTGCAATCAGATTGTTTGAATGTTTTTTCCAGGTAGATGTAAGAGAATGACAAATATTTTATAATCTTTTGTAGGAATAATAATATACAATATTATAGTCTTGAGGATTAGCTCAATTGATCTAGAGCTAGAAGTGAATTTTCATGTTTATTGTTGGTCACCCATTTCACTCTCTTGATTCTCAGGGTTAGGATGGCCTAATTACTCTCTTCATTCCACACTAAATATGTAACTTGCAAATTGATGAAATAAGCTAACATATTTTAAAATTTTAATCGGAGTTGGAAGCAAATAGATAATAGAAACAAATTAACAAAGAAAATGCCAACTATGAGAAGATTTATTTGTTTGATAAATTAATTAACCTTTCATGAGTTCATTAACCTCTGTTGTAAATCAAAGAGACCAGAAATAGAATGACATCGATGTGATATTTATTGGAGGGAAACCTCTCATCCCTCTCATTTCTATAGC
This sequence comes from Picea glauca, assembly GCA_000966675.3. NCBI lineage: Eukaryota > Viridiplantae > Streptophyta > Pinopsida > Pinales > Pinaceae > Picea > Picea glauca. The sequence goes on along the minus strand of JZKD02S0443998.1, from coordinate 608,920 downwards.
ATTGGGAATGTTTGGTCTCTGGTTTTGGGTTGAGCCTAGTTTAGTTTTGTGTCTGCATTTTCCTAGTTTTATTAGGATAGGCAGTGATTGCATTGCCATAGCAGTCGCTGGTAAGGGGTGGTTGAAGCTTCGATTTGATATTTTTTTGAAAAGGTCAACCTTGCATTCTGCTCGTTTTTTTCATTTTCGGGAATGTTCAGTCTTTGATTTGGGTTTAACCTAGTTTTGTTTCTACAGTTTCCTCGTTTTCTATGGATAGGTTCTGATTGGGTTTCCATAAAATCCACTGGGGAGAGGCAATTGAAACTTCGATCTAATATTTATAAGAAATGCCAACCTCGCATCTTGGTCGGAGGGGAAACTTCTGTGTAAGTATTCATGACATGTTCTCTGACCTTAGAACATTTAAAATATAACATGGCTTCAACAGATTCTATAGGATCCTATAGATACATAGTTCAAGGTATTTATGTTTTTGATTTGTCATACGCAAGGATCCAAACCTTCATTTTGAGGATTCTCCCCTTCTTTTTCCATCAGAGGTCTAGATTTATATGGCTATACAACTGCACTAAACATCATAATAACAAGGTTTTTATTTTTTATTAATCTTAATTTTCCTAATATTTGTATTTAATATCTGGATTCTGAAACTTTGTATGGGAGTTAAGTTACAAAGATTTAGGTTTTAGGCCATACTTTTTTATTTACAACTGTTTGAGTTTCAAAGGACGAACAAACAAGCACCCTATTCATAAAAAAAATTAAACTCAAATGCCAACATTACACTATCACATTCTCATGAATTAGCTTGCTGCTTGAGAACAGGCAGAGGACAAACATTTTGTGACCAATGGTGGATTGTAGAATTACACACTGTATGACTTTTTAGGGATTCCATGAGATGCATCTTAAAAACATATAAAGAATGCGTACCGGTTTTCATGTTAATGCTTGCTCCTGTGTGCTTAGGTGGGAGATAGAGCTCGGCTCCTGCTTCTAGTGGAGATAGATGTGGACTACTTATGCTTTGAGTCGCTAAGATCCTGGTAAATGCTTTGGTTAATTTGGGGCATAAATTTGGACTGAAAAAGTCAAACCCACAAGTAAAAATGGTTGGTAATATGGTAACCATGAATTATAGAGAACAAGGATTGTGGGTTGGTAAAACCCATTAAAAATGGTTGGTAATAACTTGGTAAAATGAGTTAAAGCAAGATAGAGAAGTCCGATCTCATGTACTTCGAATGTGATCATTTACTTGATCCCATGTACTTTGAATCTGAGGTTTTACCAATTAATTAAGGTGCCTATCACTCGCGGGTACTCTAAATCGAGAAGCACACAACCACATTTAAAGAACTACAGTCACGCCCAGGCTGAAATCAATGCATGTTTCGCAGGGAAATGGTCAGCCAAAAAATATAATGGATGGTTGCAAGTTCATGTATCATCATCCTCCATGAAAACCTGCATCAACTAACTTGCATACTTGCTTGTGTACTTCATATTTACTTGGGGAACCATGCACTAAGCCAATCATTGACTTGTGCATGGTGCATAATGCTTGCCTGCTTCTTGGGAAGCTTGTTGGCTTTTGCTTTCACCATGTCCCTGTACTCCTTGAATTTGTTAATGATCTTTTGGGTGTTGTGGATCTTCAATATTCTCTCGATTTTGCAGATGGGATTTTCCTTGATCAACCAACTTGATTGGAATATGATCTTAACCATGATGCGGGCCAAATTGACTTCACCCAGCTCCGATAATGTTTATGATCACGAGGCCGAATCGTCTTCACCCAGCTCCGCTGATGATGCACAGGAGCAGGTGCCTGCCCTCTTCTCAAAGATCTGAAAATGTGGTGCTCCAAATGGAGTTCCAAATGATCTGAGGCGTACAAGACCCATACATCCATCAATCGTGTTGTAATTAATGCAAATTACTTACAACATCCTTACCATAGAGGTGACATGGAGTAAGTGCACACTGGAAAGAAAACCGACGGAGGAGAAATCCCTTACAACATTCTTACCACAGAGGTGACACGAAGTAAGTGCACGCTGGAAAGAAAATGGATGGAGAGCGGAAATTATAAAAAATATATTTTTGAAATAAAACCAAATTATATTATCAACATTAAAAATATATATTATTTTTAAAAAGCAAATTAACATAAAATTTTTAAATAAATTAAAATTTAATAATTTGTATTTTAAATAATATCTTATGATTTACTATTCATCTAATTTTAAATAAAATTAATGGTTACTTTTACCATTCATCTCATTCTAAAGAAAATTAACTATTATTTTTATTCATCGAATTCTAAATAAAAATAACTATTACTTTATCATTCATTTAATTTTAAATAAAATTAATTATTGTTTTTTTCATAATATTACATATTAAATTGGTTTATATGATTTTAATTATTACTTTATCATTCATTTAATTTTAAATAAAATTAATTATTATTTTTTTCATAATATTACATATTAAATTGGTTTATATGATTTTATGGAGAATTAAGTATGTATGCATTAATGAATTGCATTTTTTTTGGCTTAAATTTCAATCTATGTAACTAATAAGAAATGGTTGTCGACTACTGTTAACCCACGAAATCTGAGAAACACCCACAAAACAAAAAAAAAAAAAAACCCATGAAATTCAAACAGGACGCCCACAAAACTGAAGTGAGATCTCACGAAATTAAAAGAAAATGCCTCGTACCAATTGGATGAGAAGGAGGTGACTCCTACCGTGTATTTCCATGATAAGCTAAGATGGTAAATTTAGTGTTCGTGACAGTCATTGACTGACGCATTTTGATCATTTTTTTTTCTTAGCTCAAAACCAAGTTCCAAAACCCTAATGGGCGGAGTGTACGCTTGAAAGTAAACCTCTCTCTCATGGAGTCGTTCTACGTTTCCTGTGATTTGTGTACATTTACATTTCAAATGAAATCTGGCCTGGAGAAAGGCATTCGATGCATTATGTCGGCTCTATGTATCATGGGATTCCTGGAGCGATAAAACCTGCACATTGACGATGAAATTCACATGCATAAAAGCAAGGTAGTTAATATAAACGCCAGCGATGGATCATAATACTTGTTGTTAACTCTAGCGATGACATGAGAGAGATCAACTGTAACTTTGCCGAAAGCAGGATGGGAAAAACTCAGTCTCATAGAATGAAATCTCACAACATATCAATCCCTCACTAGAACGATTTTCCAATGTATACATCTACAAAGAACAGATAAAATATACCATGTAAACAAACACGGTGAGGCTATGCTCACTTCTTATTATTCAATGAATATGGATTACATCTTTATATAGGAAAAGACTCTCCCGAGTCTCGCTACATGCAAACCTAAAGACAACTAGACAACTGATTCTTAACTAAGAACTGATTCTTCTAACTGGCACTTATTACTGGCGCTTACAACTAGCGCTTTCTCCATTATTTCCAAGTCTCCCCCTTAATGGAGAATGGATTGAATTCTACACCTAACATCTCCCTAAATAGTTCAAACTTAATCTTTCCAAGAGGCTTAGTGAAAATATCAACAACATTTTGACTAGTATTACAATACACAAGAGTTATTTCATTTGACTGCAACTTTTCTCGAACAAAATGATACTGAGCTTCAACATGCTTTGTCCTTGCATGAAAGATCGGATTCTTCGCAATATTGGTCGAGATTTGATTGTCACATCTGATCATCGTACGTTCCTTTTGTTCTTCTCCAACATCTTGAAGAAGTCTTCTTAACCAAACAGCTTCACAAGTTGCTGCACACAAGGCTTTATATTTTGCTTCGGTCGAGGACAAAGATATAGTAGGTTGCTTTTTACTACTCCATGAAACAACCCCGGATCCAATACTGAACGCATATCCAGTGGTTGATCTTCGATCATCCATATTGCTAGCCCAATCAGAATCAGAATAACCTGTTAACTCAATATTAGATGCATCAGTATACTTAATACCATAATCAAGTGTACCTTTTAGATGCCTGAGTACTGCCATTGCTGCATTCCAATGGCTTTCATGAGGTTTCGCCATGAACTGACTTAACATACTCATAGAATATGAAATATCAGGTCTGGTTGTGGTGAGATAATTCAGACTCCCCACCATCTGTCTATACATAGTGCCATTCACCTCCTTCGAACCATCATCACAAGATAGTTTCACATTCTGTTGCATGGGAACAGTAGAAGACTTACACTAATCCATCTTAAATATCTTAAGTATTTCTCTGATATACTTACTCTGACAAACAAAAGTTCGGTCTGCATTTCTCCAAACTTCAAGACCTAGGCAGTAATGTAACTCACCAAGATCTTTCATTTCAAATACCTTTGATAACAGCTCCTTGATTTCATCAATTAGCTTCTCTGCATTTCCTGTAATTATTAAATCATCAACATATAATGAAATCAATACTATATACCCTTGTTCATCAAATTTGGTATACAGATTTGGATCACTTTTGCTCCGCATAAAA
>JZKD02S0443998.1:587800-604345 GCA_000966675.3 Picea glauca | reverse complement strand
GCTTTCTTTAACTTATACACTAAGTGTTCTTGCCCCTTTTCAACAAACCCTTCAGGTTGAGTAAGGTAAACCTCTTCCTTTAACTCACCATTCAAAAATGAAGATTTAACATCTAGCTGATGCAACTTTCAATGATACTTTGTAGCTAAAGTGATTAACATTCTGATAGTATTCAATTTAGCTACTGGTGCAAATGTTTCAGCATAATCAATACCTTATGTTTTTGAATACCCCTTTGCAACCAATCTAGCCTTATGCTTATCTATACTACCATCTGATTTAAACTTGGGTTTGTATATCCATTTGCATCCAATGGACTTCTTATGTTTAGGCAATTCAGTCAATTCCCAAGTATTGTTTTTCATTATAGATTCATATTCTTCCTCCATTGCATTTCACCATTCATCATGTTCATTAGCTTCATCAAAATTCATGGGTTCTATAACACTTGAAATGCTACTCATTAGGGAATAGTCTTTATACCTTTTAGGAAGCCGAATCTGTCTTGAAGATCTTCTCAACTGATTATCTTCCTCCCTGCTTTGTAAAGATCTGTCTCCACTGCTAGGTGAACTGTGATTGCTTGAATTTTCCATATCATTGAGTCCTTCTTGCTGTTGTTGTTGCTGTCGTTGCGGGGATGGTTGCTATTGTCGCTGCGGGGATGGCTGTTGTTGTCGCTACGGGGATGGCTGCTGCTGTGTGGGCTACTACTGTTGCTGCTGCTCTTCTTTAACTCCTTCATCAAGAAGTCTCTGCCATTCCTCATCAGTGTTGTCGTCATGATTTCCTGCTTCCTTCTCATGGAAAAGTACATCTCTACTTGCAAATACTTTGTGAGTAGTAGGATCAAACAGTTTGTATGCTTTAAATTTAGAACAGTACCCAATGAAAATACATTTAGTGGTTTTAGCATCCAATTTCCTCCTATTCTCTTTTGGAATATGTGCAAAAGCCTTACACCCAAATACTTTCAAATTATTAACTGCGGGTTTGGAACCATACAAGGCTTCAAAAGGAGTAACATTATCAAGACACCTTGTTGGACTTCTATTCTTTAAACAAACTACAGTATTTATGGCTTCAGCCCAAAATGCATTTGAGAGATTTTTACCTTTCATCATACTACGTGCACACTCTACCAGAGTTCTGTTTTTCCTTTCAGCGACTCCATTTTGTTGTGGAGTGTGAGGTACTATAAACTGTTGTACTATTCCATTATCTTTGCAATATTTGTTGAAGTCCCCTGATTTGTACTCTCCCCCTTGATCTAAACAAAGAATTTTGATGGATTTTCTTGTCTGCTTTTCCACCATGGTTTTGAATTCCTTAAAGTACTCGAAAACATCACTTTTTCGTCTAAGGAAGTAAACCCATGTGTATCTCCTGCAATCATCAATAAACACCAGAAAGTAAAATGCACCTCTTAAAGACCTAGTCTTCATAGGCCCACAAACATCAGTATGAACAAGATCTAACACATCTCTCTTTTTCTTATCAGGATTAGAGGGGAATTCATCTCTGTGCATCTTTCCTAATGCACATCCATCACAAACAACTTTCTCATTCTKTAACATGGGAAGWCCTTCAACCATATTCTTTTTCTATAATAACAATAAATCAGGATGATTGATGTGTCCATACCTTTGATGCCAAAGAATCTCTGTTGGCATAGTGGAAGAAGTCAGTGCATGATGTGCTTTGCTGGTAACGTCAAGTTTGTATAGACCTCCTACTCTGACTCCCATTGCAATAGTTCGGAAGTGGTCCAGCATATCCTTCACTATGCAATAATTCTTGAAGAATTCAACCTTCAAGTTCTAATCTGTAATGGTGGACACAAAGATCAAATTTTTCTTTATTCCTGGCACATACACCACATTGCGAATGTGACGAATAGTACCATTCGGCAATGTCACAGGAATGTCTCCATATCCCTTGATCTGATGAGCGTGGTCATCTCCAAGATATATGCTGGCACCATTCTGTGTTTCTTTGAAATTAGCATACCAATTTTTATTACAAGTCATATGTACTGATGCTCCGGAATCCACAAACCAGGCGTCAGAATCATCCGTTTCAGCAGATAAAGCTGCGTTAGACACAAATAGCCTAAGATCCCATGAGTCAAAATTCGGGGGTTCATCAATATCATCACTAGCAATAAATAATCTGTGATCTTGATTTGACGATTTTTCTGCATAATGACCTGAATGTGTTCTAGGTTTATTCCTAGCCTCATCACTTTTCTTTTTATGATAGTCTTTAACCATATGTCCAGGTCGACCACAATAAAAACAACTCTTCGACTCATTCCTATCAGATTGCATACCTTGATTTGGAGATTGTCTTCTCTGCAATGACTTGCCTCTCTGCCATGAACCGCCTCTCTGCCATGAACTGCCTCCTCTGCCTCTTACTCCAGATCTCCCTCTCATAGATCTATTATTTGACCACAATGCAAAATCTTTACTCGAAGGCTTCATATTCCCGCGCCTCTCTTCCTCTTGCAACAAAATACCTGTCGGTTCTTCAAACGTAGGAGGTTTCTCCCTTGCTGCAAGACCTGTTATGAACATATGATAGTCTTCTAGCATACCATTTAAGGTAATAGCCACTAGATCAGTGTTGGAAACAGTTTCACCTATATTTACTAGCTTGTCTTTCACCTCTTTCATGCGACCCAAAAATGAACTAACAGATTCATTTCCATCCATCTTAATGCCTAGCAATTTAGTTTTCAGGAACAAAATGCGATTTGTGTTGCTAGTTTCATAAAATGCTTTAAGAGTTGTCCATGTTGCAGCAGAAGTTGTAGCGTCTCTAATATGTGGAATTATGCTATCTTTAACTGACGTGCACAACAATACCTTTGCCTTGTTTTCGCGCTTCTCCCAGTCTTGGATCTGTGCTGCTGTCGCACCTCCTACCGCTGCTGTCGCACCTGCAGCTGCAACAGGTTTCAGTTCGGTTCCATTCGTAATGTTCCAGACACCATAGCCCTCCATGAGCGTCTGCATCTTGAATTTCCAGTTAATGAAGTTTGAGCCATCTAACTTGTTGGATTTGTTGAGGTAGGTCTCTGCCAGCGGATTCGCCATCGCTGCAATTTAGTCTCTGCAAGAAAATCACCAAGGATATGCAACGCTTTGTCGCTCTACCTTCGTATACCACCGATCCGACTCAATCTATCTCTATTCTCAGCTTATGCATGCATCTTAATATCCAAAATATCCACTTTTTAAAGTTTAAACTTCAAAAAATGAAACCCACTTTGAATAAAAAATTCACTTTTAATAAACTTTAAGAAAACCACTTTGAAAAAATAAATCCACTTTTAATAAAAAACTTAAGTGAACACCTTTATTTAATACTCCAAACCACACTCACTAAGAATAAAGGTTTTCAAAAAAAAAAAACTCCACTCATGTGAATTTTATTCACACTTCAAAACTCCACCCATGCATGCAACTACCGCTTAAACTCCACTCACGCATGCAAATCCACTTAAACGCCAATCACACATGCAAATCCGCTTAAACTCACACAACCATATAAAAAAAAAGCTCACGCATCCACTTAAAGAACCTTACGCATTCAAACTCACGCATGGAAATTCACAATTAAGCTCACGCAACCGCTCACAATTAAACTCACGCAGCATGCAAATCGAATCTTCTCGCAGTTCTCGCACCTCACGTTCCAGTGGCCTGCGAGAAGTCCGCACCTCAATTGTATTCCAGCTGCGGGATGTTCGTACCTCTCGTGTACTCCGCCTGCGGGAATCTTTCCGTTTTTCTTTGCGGGAAAGGCTGAGTAGTATTCCCCCGCACCCTACCAGAGGAGGGACCTGCAAACTTCTAGAATTCTCACACTGCACTCCCGTGGCTCTGATACCAAGATAAAATATACTACGCAAACAAACACGGTGAGGCTACGCTCACTTCTTATTATTCAATGAAGACGGATTACATCTTTATATAGGAAAAGACTGAGTCGGCTACATGCAAACCTAAAGACAACTATACAACTGACTCTTAACTAAGAACTGATTCTTCTAACTGGTGATTACAACTGGTGCTTATTACTGGCGCTTACAACTAGCACTTTCTCCATTATTTCCAAAACAGAGGGAATCTTTTTCTGATATTAGTAAACCTAAATATATAGTCTTTTGCATGTACAATGCCCCAGGATATGAAACCCTTGCTATCCTGGCCATGGACAAGAGTGAAACACCATCATTAGTATCGTATATGCATGTAACCGGGAGTTTACGCATGCCACCAGAAAATGTTTTTTAGACAAACAAACCTTGAAAATATTTCTCAAGCCAACAAACAACAAATCAATGCTGTGCAAAACATATTGAGAGGCTTAGACCCTTTACGTGATATGCCATCCTGGAAGGACTTCAACTAGATCCATCGAATTTGACAACCAAATCTTTTTGATGAACGGATTCGTTGATGCCCACAGTCACAACTCGAGATCCCCAGGAACAGTCCAGGTGATCCTAACAACAACGGGCACATAGTTAGATTGCCTCCGCTACACAAATGTGGGGGCACTAGACCCTGAAGAAATTATTTCAAACATCCAGCCACTCCAGAGGCGAGTTCTATCCTAGATGCTCTGGCAAATGACCGCTCAAGGAATTGTTCCTCTCGCATTCCATTTCATTTGAAAAAAATAAATCGCAGGAAGGCCAATCATCGGGATATTCAAAGAGCATTCTGCGCGGGGTTTTCAAAAATCAAAATTGCAGAAGGCCGGTCTTCAGGAGGAGGGAAACCTGTTCAAATTTCAAATTTAAAGTTCCATGGGATGAGTCGCTTACAGGACTCACAGTGTGTTTAATGCTATGCAGGAACGGTCGGAGATGAAACGCCGTAATTATCACTCGGGAATGGAGTCGGGAATTATGTCAATATGTCATGGCATGCATGTGACATAGACCAAGTAGTTGGTACAGATCGACCGGGGCCGGAATACATGCCAGAGTTAGGACACCCGGGAGGGAAGATTGCTCCCGAGTTAGCCTACTCCATAAAAAAAAAAATAATAACCTACAAATACTAAAAATAACTACAATGTAATTATCTCTTAATAATATGAACATCTAATTATCTCTTAATAATATAAACATGTGTAGTTAACAAGTTAAAATTTATAAAATATATAAGAACATCATATAGACACTGATTTATGCTGGAAATGCGGTATCAAAATCAACACTAAAGTTAAGGTAGGGTACACTTTGTTTATCAAACAAGTGTGTTGATAGCGTTCATATTCTTAACCTTGAATATTAAAACACATACCATAAGTCCTCAACCATCCCCTTAATCATTTAAATTGTCCATGTAATATCTCAAAATATACAAGTTGAAGAAACCCTACCTGCTAACTAACTCTATTGTAAGCACATCAATGAATGAACATGCCACTTGCCTATTCCCTATAGTTTTCCTAGTAGCCTTCTTTGATCAATTGTTTTTCATAGTAGCTTTTTTTTATCAATTAGAGCCACTGGCTTATGCCCTATAGTTTTCCTAGTAGCCTTCTTTGATCAATTGTTTTTCATGAGTCATCTCCTAAAGAGGTGTTAATTTATTTACCCATACACCTACAAAATATAGTGAAAATTCTCTTCATTTGGGTTCGTGATTGTTATTCTATCTTCATTTCTTTTTTTTCCATTCACCTCCCTCCTATCATTTTTTTTTCTTCCCTCATTTCTTTATTATTATTTTTTAGTTGAATATTATAATTAAAAAATGTCATGATGATTAATAAATAAGAATTAATTATACAAAACTAAAAAAATAATGTTTCAAAATGGATTCATCCACTAAAATAAATGACATAGTTTCATAAAAACCAAAGGCTAGAGAATAAAATGAAGTATGCTAGTTAAATTAATTGATAAGGACAAAGAAGTCAATAAAATGTTGTGTAAAAAAGGTAAATAATCACTTGACATAAAAGATTGACTGGACAATAAAATATGGGCCAAATATATAAGGAAGGTGTCAAATCTAACCATATTGATGACATTTATTTGAAAACTAACCAATAGTGTAAAAATGATGGAATACTACATGGAAGTGAATAATAAGGAAAAATTAAGAAGCCACCTATCATGGGAACCTAAATCTAAACTTTTGTACCCACTTGACAAAAGAAGGGAGTTTGATATGAGTAATTGACCTTCCTTAATGATGTATTCCCTCTAATGGACCCTTGGCCTTCATTGAGAGTAATGATAAAAGGATGATAAAGTAGAAGCAATTGGCTCAATTTTTGTGGAAGGCACCTTGATATTTCACATAGTTTTAGAGATTAGAAGTTTCCATTCAACTTCATTGTTGTATAGGGAGTATTAGTTACTCTAACAACTAATAAAGAGTCAGTATGGGAAGACTATGTAGGAGTGTTGTGTTCATCTCATTCAAGTCTTACAACAACTTCTTGATTTGGTTGACCAAGAAGGGGAGAGTTTTTTTTGTTGTTGGTAGAAGTTATTACACAAGAAAGGGAATATTTTACAAATCTTTTGTAATATGTCTCGTGTTTTGAGAAATAAAGAGTTGGGTAAGTCATTTTTTCAATATTTTCCTAAATTCAGTTTCTTGAGTATAAATCTTTGTGTCCTTTCCTATTGAGATTGTGGAATTTAGTTTCCATATGAATTTTGTTTATTTACATAGTGATATAACTGATACTATAGAAATCAATCATTAATGTACAAGAATTTAGATAATATAATATATATGTTGATAAGTCTATTCGATCATTTGCCAATAGGGTGTAGTTTAGGTGGTTAGGAAGGAGAAATTTGTCCCCCCCACACAGGTTCAAATCCTACTTGTGAAATTATTCACTCTTTGTGAACCGATTATTGTTAATGTTATAATACCTAAAAAATATCTTACCCTTTATTATGAGATAGAAGGTGGGGTGCCTCATTACATGGAAAAAAAGTCTATTCGACCATATGTTGATTGATTACATATCATAATTATATTAGAGGAATTGTTCCTAAAATTTAAAAGGGATGACAGAAAGAATGATGAACATACTAAGAACAGAAAGAATGATGAAAAGACTAAGATGGTTGAACATTGGTTTCAAAGGATCCTACTATTACAATAAGAAAAATAGTCAATTATTGCCAATATTGCAAGATGAGAAAATTTAGTCATGAGTCAAGATCTAGTTGTGAAGGAGAATATTACAATAAATAGGAAGAACAAGGAAAGAAGGATAAAGGAACCCAAAAAAAAGTATAGACACCCTTAAGAGTGAAAGAAAAAAGTGACATTAAATATTATATGGGAGAGATTTATACCTTTAATTTGAACCAATGGTTAGAATGGTTAGAATTCTACATTAGCATGCATCAAATTACTGAAGAGAAAATAATATCTCTTTGAATTTTTTTGTTGAAATCTTAAGTCTATGCTTTTACATAGTGGGAAAGTTATGTAATTCTTTAACAATGATCTAGAAGACCCCCCAATTACTAAGTGAGATACTTTTAAGAATACAATTAAGTCTTGATTCCAACGTATTTCTTATGGGAAACAACGGAAAATCCAATGACATTTCTTGAAGACAAGGATAGTGTTTGTAAAACATACCATTGAATTAGGCATCTCCCCTAATCATGTATTTTCTTTTCATCAAGTATTTGGAAGGGATATTTGCTCATACCTTGAGACATGTGATGATTCTAAAGCCCAAGAACATTGATGAATCTGATGTGCAATCTTAGTATGTTGAAAGTATTTGGAAGGGATATTTGCTCATACCTTGAGACATGTGATGATTCTAAAGCCCAAGAACATTGATGAATCTGATGTGCAATCTTAGTATGTTGAAGGAGATATAGACAAGGGGTAATCAATTGGATTAATGATGATTGTTGAGACCAAGTATAACTAAGGTAGGATGCAAATTTGTAAAGGAAATAAACTATCCACATTCACCCATGAATTTTCTACAAAGCCTCACTATAATAAATTTGATTTCAATTAAATTACTAGATAGATCTATAATAAATTTGATTTCAATTAAATTACTAGATAGATCAAACATCCCTAAAGTGATGCTTGACAGAAAACACTCCTTTAACTCGATGGTTGTCTAGTTTGATCGACTCATTTTAGCACGGAACTCCAATAAAATTGGAAAAGACTTGGTCCAAAATTCGTTTCGATTTCTTTTTTGTTAGCGACATTTCATAGATCTGTTTTCGTGCTTATGTTAGATTTCTTATATGAATAACTTAGTTGTGAGTGGTCTGAATCACATTAAACAACATCAAAGAAAATATATCTTAAGAAGCAGCTAAAGACCTCGGAATATGGAGTAAGGAATGAATTCATCGTGAGAATCATTAAATTACAAATGAGAAGCTCACACCATGTGGTCAGTGCGCTTCAGGTGCAGGTTGTCTGCCATGAATGGGTTGATTCGCAGATCGAGATCCGATCAAACCAATCGAATGGAAGTGGTCGTGTGTACGAAACATGCCCTAAACATAGGAGTTAAACATTAAAGTATAGGAGGGAGGCAGAACAAAGTACAAGAGGATCTAAATATATATAGCAAATAAAAGTGAGGCATATTGATATTTTTGGTAACTTCCAACCAAAATGTCAGTAACAACATCAGCAAAGATTATGGCCCCTGGAAATTGTCAATGGGTCCAACCCTTCTCATGTCATGATGAAATCTCGAAAAAATAATGGTGGTACGAAAGTAAAACGCAAGGTAATCGTTCAAATTTGAGGAATGTAACTCGATGCGAACATTCTGGCCCAAAAATAAAGCGATCACAAGACTTGTCGAGGTATGTTTGGACTGCAGTGCCAAACCGTCTGTTGCATTATTTTATGGCGTTTGTGTGGCCCTTCCGTTCTTACACGAGTCAATGTCTTAGTAATCTTAGAGCTGGGGTTATAGTTGAAATTTATTAAACAATTGCCCCATCACATGAACGGAATCCTTTTTCTATTGACTGGACTTTAGAGCTAACAGATAAATAGGAGGGCAAGCTCTAAGCATTTCACCATCCAAATTCTCGTTTATTGACGTCTAGTTCTGTTGTAGAGACTTTTCTTGGCGTAGTCTCTTATCTTCTTTTATGGTCGTTCATTGTAGACTGCTCGTCGCAGTATCATATTTCCTCTCTCGATAATACGTTACAGTTTCTGCCTTTGCTTTTCTTTCGATAATCACGTTGATTCCAAATAGAGAAGCTGCCTTAGGTAAATTACTTGAATAATGAAGGGCTGTGCTATGATTGTTCTATTGTTGCTTGCAGCCAGGTTAGGTGAGGCTGCTCGGATTTTCGGCTTCAAGCCATTCTATCTGAATAGCGATTCTCAGGTTAGAGCTGCTCCTGCCAGTAGTTATCCATTAGTCGAGGAAAACACTGCAGAGAAGGCAGTCGGGGCGCTGAACGAACGTCTTAGTAGAAGAGCGAGTGTTGAGAAGCATCGTGGTTCAGAGAGTAACTTGAAGCCGAATCTGTCTGCAAAGTCGAAGGCTTCAAATCAGCGTTCTAATGAGCTTCTTCGGACAATCCTTCCTTCTTTAAAATTTGATGTGGTTGAAGCCGACATGGAGAAAACTGTAGCCCCCTTTGAACCGTTAGGCCACAGCCCTGGAATTGGTCACGACCTTCCGCCTGGATCAAGGCATTGAATTGCATAAGATAGCGAAGCCGTTGAAACGCGTTCTAATGCTAACTTTTGCATTAAGCCATTATCTAACTTTTGAGGAAGCCATTATAGTGCTTATCAAACATGCAATAGATCGCTAGACTGTATTGTCTCTGATATTATACGAAGTATTGTGCAGTTAATAGTTCAAATCCGAGTATGGTGTAATATATAGAGGTTGTGTATATATGAAATAAACTTTGTTCTTCAAATTTTTCTTGTATCAATAGCCATGTTTCCCTAACATAGTAGGGTCATACGCACTGTAAAAATTGACAGAGATCGTGCCGCGTAAAATATGTATTGTTTTGGGATGTCAATATTTCTCTTTCTTGCTACATTGCATTGTTTTCTCCATCTCCTGAAAAATTATAGATAGTTACAGAGGCCATGACAGAGAGCGATTCAAAATCATGAGTTCAACTTATGGGGAAACTTATCAAAATCTAAAATCTTTACGATATGTTAAAGAATATGCTTAAATATTAATAAATACGCCCATATTCCGATATTTTGTTTTCAAAGCATATTTATGCTGGACTGCATCTCGCACAGATCTGGTGATGAGTTTGTGCAGTTGACTTCAGTCAAAAATTMTATTTAACATTGCTAATAAGCATATTTTTTTTTTCAGTTAAATGTTTATAAGAAATATATCATCCAAGCATTTGCTGAGCTATATTGCAATATATTATTATGTACATCCYCAAAAGGAGCATTAGCCTATAATAATATATGATGGATACAGTGATTTGTAAAGCCTAWAAGAAAGAATCTGAATACTACAATTTAAGTTGAGTGCGTTGTCACTAAGTGCTCAGAAACTATAAGGAATCTAATCCATTAATCTACGATAATCATCCTTACTTAAGTACAAGTTATGTAATAGCAGCATATCAATGTACCGAATGAAAATCYACATTAAGTAATATCTAAATTAAGTAATATATACAAAATCTAATTCTTCTTCAAAATATAATTTTCACTGCACATAGCTTTAGTTCAAGCTCACTTACTTATATAGCCTTTCTTATAATTATGAAACATAATTTATTTGCCAATCCACAAAATAACCATTGTTTGTTTCCTTGAGTAGCTACTTATTTATAGTTTCCTTTTCCTTTATTTACGATTGTAAGGATTTTTCAAGAAGCCCATGAAAATTTATGAAATATTACATTTGGTTCCACAGTACAGATGACATTTGAAAATTATTTCCGTGGACTAGATTTTTTCATGGACTGACTATTCGTGTGAGCATAAGTAAAATTAATAGTTTTTTTTTTAAATAGAAAAAATATTTATATTAGTAAATATAATTTTTCCTTTTATGAATATGCATTTCCTGTAAAATTATTTCCGTGGACTAGATTTTTTCATGGACTGACTATTCGTGTGAGCATAAGGAAGATTAATAGTTTTTTTTTTAAATAGAAAAAATATTTATATTAGTAAATATAATTTTTCCTTTTATGAATATGCATTTCCTGTTTCTAATTTTAGAATTGTAAACTCTTGCATAGTCAAAACATGTTTGGTATGATAGTATAGAAAAACAAAAATAAGAAAAGCTAAACAAAGTGGCTGTTTACAAAATATTAAATAAATTTTGGATTTTTCTTAAATAAGTTATACAATTGCCAATCTTAGTTTGTATGGATTCTTGTTCTTTTGGATAAATATATCACACCTTTTTCCAAGTGTAAAGCTTAAATCATGCTTGGACAATAGATCAACTTTATTGTTATATTCCCTATAAATATGTTTTTCTTTCAAGTGATGGAACTTTCCACTCAGTTGTCCAATTTTTGATATTCATGATTGTAGATTGTTTTTAAAAGAAAACCAATCAATTATTAATTTTGAGTCACCAACCAATTGTAAACTTTTAATCTCTTTATAGTGTCATCCATGGTTGTAGTAAGTTCAAGTGTAGATTGTTTTTAAAATAAAATAAAACGAGTGAATTATTACATGTGAGTCACCAATCAGCTGTAAACTTTTAATCTCTTTAAAATAAAATAGCCCAACTCTACCAAATAGCTGTAGATTGTAGATTTGTATTAGACCTAGTACCATAATTTAATTTAAGAATAAAATAGCCCAACTCTGGACACTTTAGAATATCTCTTGCACCCCATTTTGAACCCTCACATTGTGAGGATCCATCAAAGAAACCCACTGCAAGATTCTAGTCCAATAGGGGAGGCCTAGTAAATCTATGTTGTTGATCAGTGTAATTTAGATTCTGTTGCAAAACCCCCCATCAGAGAAAGATTATGATCTTAAAAACTAATCATATTCTTGTGTTTCCAAATCTCCAACAAGTATAGCCAGGTAACTATTTCCAAAACTCCATCTCCTTGATCCACTCTTGATAGCAAGCACTTAAAGGTCCACCTCCCAAGATCCTTTTTAGATGAAGTTCATTTAGGATAGAGTTCCAAATTTCTTTAGTAAATAAACATTCAACCATCAAATGGTTTAGATATTCCTCCCACACAACAGGCATCTACTAGGCCCAATCATTCCTCTTTTTATGAAATTATCCCATGTAAGTATTCTATTTTCCATCATCAACCAAAAAATAAATTGGCTTTCAAAGGCATCTTCCAATCCATAAATTTAAATAACATTAAACATCATTTGGTATTCCAAGACCACAATAAAATATTTTTTTCATCATTTAATTCGATACTAGTCCATACTAAACCTTTTACATAACAATCCCATTCCTCTTTCCATTCTCCATCTAAACCAAGAAATTATGCACTTTTCCATCTGGGTAAACTTGGATCTTCATAAGTTGAAGTTCTTGCCTGTGACAAAAAATTAATACCAATAGTGTGTATGGTACTAGTTAGATTTTTTGACAATTTGTAAAAGGATTTTTCTCCAATTATTAGATCCTCTCCAATCATAATGTATCATCCATTCCCTGGCTTCCAAGCAAGACAATTAGTAATGATAGGAAGTGAATCAATTAGTTCCCTCCAACAATTTGAAATCCCTTTTAAGTTCTTACTCCCTTCTCTAAACCATTCAATTATTGTTTTCTATTTTAGGTAATTCTTCTCGATCAATTCCTGCCAAAGTCCTTGAACTATGATGCTTTCCCAAAGGACATTTTTTATCAAGGATATTCCAAACCATAATTTTTTTTTTAAACCCCAACCCCCTTTCTTTTTTGGTCTTGCAATGTTTTTCTAGTTAACCAAATCTATACTTTCTTTTTCTTTTTTTCCCAACCATAAAAAAATGAACTTCCTTCTTCTTATTTTATTTAAGATACTTATAGGGCTCTTAACCAATGAGAGCTAGTAAACATGAGTACCTTCTAAGAAATATTTTACAAGTGTTAATCTTCCTCCTATGGTAAGCCATCAATGACTCCAATTTGAAATTATTTTCTCCATTTTTTTCTGTAACGAGCTCCAATCATTCAGAGTATAACCGTTTGGTTTGATAAAGAAACTCAAGTATTTAAAACCAACTTCTAGTGGTTTTACCTCAAAATATAGTATACCTTTTAAGGTTGTAACCTCCTCCCCAGTCCAACCAACTTCTAATAAAAGTGAATTTTGATAGCTAAAGGACATACCCATCACATTACAGAACAAATCAAGTTCCTCCTTTGAAACTCGCCATTCTCCCAGAGAACCATTCCCAAATAAAATAACATCATATACAAAAAGTAACTGTGTAACTCTGATTCCTTTTGCCACTAAGACTCCTACAAATTTCCCTTCTTCAATCAAATTCATAATGAGCCTACTAAGTCCTTCCATAATAAGTAAAAAAAAAAGTGGGGAGAGAGGAAACCCTTGCCTTAATCCTCTAGTAAATTTTAAATTATTGGATGGGATTCTATTTATTAAGACAAACAAATTTGCAGAAATTACACATCCCATAATATAATCCATTTCTTCAAGGATTAATGCAATATCAAGTAAAACTAACCTTAGGAAACCCCAATTCACCCTATCATAGAATTTCATCAAATCTAGTTTTAATACCAAAGTTTTTTTATTTTCGACCTTTATACTATGGAAGGCCTCTTGTGCCACTCTTATGGCATCTGTGACTTGTTTACCTTCCGAAAATCCAAACAGTTCCTTTGAAATGCCTATG
This sequence comes from Picea glauca, assembly GCA_000966675.3. Taxonomy (NCBI): domain Eukaryota; kingdom Viridiplantae; phylum Streptophyta; class Pinopsida; order Pinales; family Pinaceae; genus Picea; species Picea glauca. The sequence goes on along the minus strand of JZKD02S0443998.1, from coordinate 590,480 downwards.
GACAGAAAGAGTTTGATTCTCAAAGCTATAATGTTGGTAATTATCTTATAAGTCAAGTTACACAGGGAGATTGGTCTAAAGCCTTCAAAAGAAATATGCTTATCACTTTTCACGATGAGTGCTAGAAAGGTTGCATTTAGTGCTCCTGAAACTTTCCCTTTCAATCTGGACTCTTCCATGACAACCAACAATTCACACCCCAAAGATTAAAAAACTCTACAAATAATTTGATAGTCCAACCATCCGGTCCATGACATTTTGAAACAACAAACCCTGTCGGTATAGGGGCAGACCCAGGGTTCAATTCTACAACAACGCATCAACAAAAACCTAACTACCAGGCCTTTCGAAAACACCTGCGAAGGAGATGAAGTCTCACCCGAGGTAGAGGCAGGGGTGGTTGCAAGACTGCAGTGTCCGCAACCTTAGCTGGGACACAGATCTATGATTGTACCACTTTAACATAGAACTTAGCAGTTACAATTCATTAATATTTAACCTTAGTTTACAGTGTAGCTAAACCCTAACAACAGATCAACGCAGTATTTACACAGATCAAATAGATTCAAGTACTAAGAAGACATAGATAGATCAGATCTAGCATTCATTCATATTATTCAACACTAAGCTACCATATTAGATCCTTCTAAGTATACATTTGTGCACTAAGAATTCAATCACATAGACAAGAGAACAACCATAAAGCACATAGAAACCACAACGCAGGATATACATGGTTCACCCCCACCCTTGGGCTACGTCCACCAACTCTTCTTCTTTATTTCTTTCTATCAATATTCTACATGCACAGAGCCATGATATCTTACTCCACAAAGAACAGGAGATCTGTGCACCTCACTAGATCCTCCTCCCCTGAATTACAACACAAAGTCTTACATAGTCCCTTACAATCACTTGCACTTAGCTCTGCAAGTCTCAGACAATATGCACAAAGAAATTACAATTACCACTTTCACTTAGCAATTAACACTTAGCACTTAGCAATTAACACTTAGCACTTAGCATCACATACATGTCCCTCCTTCGATCACATAGATCGAACTACTTCCTACATCGCCTAGCTTTCTATTTATAGATTAAAAAATAGGCCTAAACATGGGTAAACCCATGGGCCAACATACCCATTCCATTTACATAAGCCCAAAACCCGAAAAGACTTTAAAATGGGTCGATATCCTGTGATCTCTACTTAGACTTGTGCTCCACCTTCGACAGCCTATCGAATTTCCAAAAGTAGGTCAAACCTAACCAAGGATCCTCAAAATTTGGTCAAGAGCCAATAGGCCCCAAACACTCACCTGTGACTCATCCCGAGTCACTCTGGTCTGGATAGTTGTGCTTCAAAAGCCTCGAGCTTGGCTTGAGCTGGTTTGACCTATTGTTGTGCCAGGGCCTCCTTCTCGACGAACTCTTGGATAAATGCTTCGTTGAAAGGTCCCTCTAAATGATGTTCAACTATAGTGACTACTTGTTCCAACTCTATGCTTCGGCCTTCAATCTCCTCAAACAATAGGAAATATTCATCCTGGATTGGTTGGATCCTTTGAGTTGTTAGAAACATAGGACTGCAGAGTAATAAAATAAAACAAATGCAGAAACAAAATATAGAATATACATAATACAAGAGAGACGGAGATTTATGTGGTTCACCCAGTATGGGCTACGTCCACCAGAGAAATTGCCAAGTCCTTTCTTTATTATTATCCAACAAAATGAAGGGATACAACCTACATCAAAACCCGTTGTAACCTCCTCTTCTTTCTCTCACAGTCTCCTCTCTCAGAATACAATACTCACCAACATACATAGTCGAAATACATTTCCCTCATAAAAGAGGGTTTCCTTCTAGGAAAAAAAACCCTAACATAATCTCTATCGTTAGATCTATGACCTTATAATGAATGGCCCAAATTTACAATGAAATTACAATATACTTTTACAAGGAAATTTTTGCTTCGGGGGCAAAGCCCCTGAACCCCCGCTAGGGGCCCGCTTGCCCTCAGATCCCCCAGCTAGGGGGATAGCCCCCCGGGACCCCGTAGAGGGGGTACCCCCCCTCTGCACTCCCCCGCGTGGAAGAGTGTACATACTTATGGGGTGTAAATACTTCATGGGGTATAAACATGGCTGAAAGTAAAAGACCCCTAAATCAGGAAGATAATCAGGCTCCACAACCAACAATCTCCCACTTGGAGACTGATCTCAACAACTCCATCGCTGTTGTATATGTTGGAATCTGAACGTTCTTAGACCTGTCAAATTTCTCATATTCATCTTCATTCTTGAAGACCAACTAAAACTAAGCAGGAACTCAGTTTCTCCCTAGTTACTCCCTTTGTTAACATGCTTACAGGATTCTAGCTACTGTGTATCTTTTCTAGCTTCAATTGTCCATCTTCCAAGGCGGATCGTATGAAGTGGTACCTCAACTATATATGCTTAGTCTTCGAATGGAAGGCTGAGTTCTTTGCAAGGTGAATGGCACGTTGACTATCACAGTACAACCTGTTGTTCTCATGCTTCTTTCCCAATTCCTCCATAAACCTTTGTAACCAAATCATCTCTTTACTAGCCTCTGTAGCAACAACATACTCTGCCTCTATTGTTGAAAGTGAAACAACCTTTTTCAGTTTCAAAATCCAACTTACTGTTGTTCCAC
>JZKD02S0443998.1:560564-586221 GCA_000966675.3 Picea glauca | reverse complement strand
ACAAGATTAGAAGAGCCCTAACCTCATCATCAAAGTCCACTTTTACAGAACTTAGTTGATTAGTAACCGTATTAAATTCATTTAAATGATCTACAACACACCCACCTTCCGACATATTCATATTAAATAATCTCTTCATTAGAAATACCTTATTGGACGCCAAGGGTTTTTCATACAAAAACGGCCAACGCATCCATCAAAACCTTCGTTGTCTTTTTCTTTGAGATATTGAAAGCCACCGACACTACCAAGCTCAGTCATATCATTTCTAGAGACTTTCTGTCAAGAATCTCCCATTCTTCATCCTTCATGGCCATTGACTTCTTTGCTACTCTGCTCAATGGTAGGAATAGATCCTTCTGATATAAATAATCTTCCATCTGCATCTTCCATAACTGGTAGTTTTGGTCATTAAATTTCTTGACCCTAAACTTTCCATCTTTCGACATTGCTCCCACTCGAACCAGGAACCCTCTTTTCCTGCGAGTTACCTTATGCTCTAATACCAGTTGTTAAAAAAATAGGACTTCGGAGCAATAAAATAAAAGAAATGCGGAAACAAAACATAGAAGATACACAATACAAGAGAGACACAGATTTACGTGGTTCACCTAGTGTGGGCTACGTCCACCAAAGAAATTGCCAAGTCCTTTCTTTATTATTATCCAGCAAAATGAAGGGATACAAACTACAACAAAACCCGTTGTAACTTCCTCTTATTTCTCTCATAGTCTCCTCTCTCAGAATACAATGCTCGCCAGCATACATAACCACAATACATTTCCCTCATAAAAGAGGGTTGCCTTCTAGGGAAAAAAACCCTAACATAATCTCTATTGTTAGATCTATGACCCTATAATGAACGGTCTAGATTTACATTGAAATTACAATATACTTTTACAAGGAAATTTTTGCTTCAGGGGTGAAGCCCCTGAACCCCCATTGGGGGACATTTCCCCCAAACCCCCGCTGGGATCCCGCTTTCCCCCAAACCCCCTAGCCGGGGGGATAGCCCCCCTAGACCCCGCAGAGGGGGTACCCCTCTGCACTCCCTCACATGGAAGAGTGTACATACTTCTGGGGTGTAAATACTTCATAGGGTATAAAAACAACTGAAAGTAAAAGACCTCTAAATCAGGAAGATAATCAGGCTCCACAACCAACATGAGTCATGTCCATGACTTTGCTCTGAATGGTGTGGACCTATTGTTGAGCAGTGCACTATTCTTGGGATCACTTCATCCTTTCAACTGCTGACAAGACCTTGAACCACGCCTGTATTATTGCTTCTTGTTTCTTTTCCTCCTGTAGTTGTGACTATAGTACCTTCATCTCATTATCTTCAGTGAGTCACTCATAATTCTGTGCGTTGTGAGCACTTAGTTGTTTTCATTCCAGATAGAATGCTATGATCCTCTTGACTATGCTCTAGGCCATGGCTTCTCCTTGATCTCGCACATCCTACGGGGTACTTTGCATTATTCATAGCTTGAGGTCTTTGATTCTCTATTGAAGTTGTTGGATAGCTTCCGCAAGATTCTCTACCTAATGCTCCACTAGGTATTCCTCCTTTTTCTCTAAGCCTGTCACAAAGCAAAGTGCTATGTTGACTGCTTCTTTTACTCCCACCTGCTCTACGAGCAAATTCTCTTTCTCTTACTAGATCTGTGCTTTCTCTTCTTCAAACTTAGATCGGAGGGAAACTTTCTCTTGTTGTGCAACTCAACATTGCTCTATGATTACTTTTGTATTTTCTTTATGACCTCTATGTCCTGTTCGATTTCTTCTTATGCACGACGAAGGAGAGCTTCAATCACATTAACTAGTCTACGAAGTTGGGTAGGCTCATCTCCCAACTGAGGTGCTTCTGATGGTGGGGTTGCAGTGGATACTACACGGCTAGATTGAAGGGCCTGATGTACCCCTCTGAGTTCAACCTCAATTCTATCATACATCTCCTCCTGCTTGGCTTCATGTTTCTGCAAGATGTCCTGCAAGGCATCTGCTACAATGACGATGATAAAGTCAAATTCATCTACAATGAGCACATTTTGTAGCTTAGTTAAGGTGTCTATAGATTTCTTTCAGGAAGTGGGTTTCATGGGAGAAACATTCCTTTTCTTCAAGGGATCAACCTCATTAGTAGGATCCCTAGGAGGTGTTACTTCACCTTGCTTCTACTGGTCCTCTTTGCCATTTGTCTCTTCTAATTCATCACCACCCCCTGATCCAGGCGATAGTGAAGCAGTTCCTTCCGATGCATTGCTCAAGTTTTGGACCTCTTCGGAGTTCTTCCTTCTATTGGGTCCAAGAAGATCCTTTTCTTCATGAGTGGTCTCATGGTTGTTGTTGGCCCTTGACCAAGTTTTGAGGAACACTTGGTCATATTTGACCATTTTGGGAGTTTGAAAACCTATAAAAGATGGAGCACCAAGAAAAGTAGAGATCACGGGATCTCGGCCAACTTTGGGCCTCTTTTAGGTTTTTGGGTTAATGCAATGGGAAAGGGATGTCAGCTCGTGGGTTTACAAATGCTTAGGCCCACTTTTGTAATCTATAAATATAAATATAGTCAATGTAAGAAATCATAGATATGATTTCTTAGTGCAATTGGTAGTGCATCTATGTGATGTTGACCAAGTGCTCTGTGCAAACTGTGTGAGGCTTGCAAGGCAAAGTGCAAGTTACTGTGAGGTTGCTATAGAAATCTATGTGTTGTAACGCAAGGAAGAAGGATCTAGAGAGCTGCACGGATCTTCTATCCTATGCGAAGATGGATTTGGATGGCTCTATGTTGTAACCTGATTAACTAAAGCTAATAAAGAAGAATACTTTGTGGACGTAGCCCCAGGGTGGGGGTGAACCATAATAAATCTGTGTGTTGTGCTTTGTGCCTCGACTTGATGTGGTTTTCTCTTCCTCTGCTAAGTGCTTTAATGTGTTTAAGATAGATCTATTTCTGCTTTATGCTTCTAAGATATGAATGAATGTTAGATCCGGTATGTAAGATGCTTAGTGCTTGATCTACTGAATCTAATCTATCTTGTTGTGGATAAGTGTTGAATTGTCTTATATCTAAGTACATACTTTGATGCTCCGTGCTATCTGTGAAGTATCATAAGGGTTGAATATTGATGAATAATCTATGCTAGGTGATTTCTAAGTGTTATAATCACAGATCTGTGTCCCAGCTAAGGTTGTAGACACTTGAGTCTTGTAACCATCCCTACCTCTACCTCGAGTGAGACTTCATCTCCTTAGCAGGTGTTGTCGAAAGGGCTGGTAGTTAGTTTTTTGTTGTTGTGTTGTTGTAGCATTGAACCCTGGGTCTTCCCCTATGCCAAAAAATGGTTCCATTGTCGGGACCTGAAACTGTGATTTTTTGGAACTGAGCAGAAGACGCTTTGTGCAAATATTCATCCTGAAATTGTCAAAGCTCTGTGCATGGATCTATGCCCTAGTGCGCAGTGATCCAATTGATCTAAAAAGATCAATGCTGAAGAAGGAAGGTCATATTTGAAGGAAAGAATTCATATCTATAAGAGAAGAGGTTGATACTAAAGAAAAGAGGTAAGATCTGTAAGCTTTGTGCTCTGATAAAGGTAAGAATAGTTTAAAGTTTTTAGATCTGGAAGCTTTGTGCCCTGTAGAAGTAAAAGAAGTGAAAATTTTTGTTTCTAAAGTATGGATTTAGGTATGCTTGATACATTTTGTCCTAGCTTGAAAACTAGGGCATTTTAAGATTAAAGAACATTTGATATGAATAGATTTGATAAGAATAATGAAATATATGTTATACCTATGCATAGAAATAATTTTTTGACTAACCAATGGATGCAAGATCCTAGAAAGAAATTTTTTCAGGCTAGCCATTATGACCCTAGCAAGCAGTACAAGAAACATTGGGGATCATTGAAGATAAAGAGAGGATTAAATCTTTGTTACAGTTGCAGAAGACCAGGACATCTTGCTAAGGAATGCCCTGGGATAAACCCTACTTGCCTTTGTTGTAAGGCTATGGACCATGAAGTATTGGATTTCGCTAGAATGTTTGCTAGACTTGAACAGATGAATATGGAGCAATCAAACTCTGAAGGAGATCAAGATACTAAGATTGTAGAAGAACCCTAGAAAGAATTAGAGATTATGTTACTGAAAATGAAAGAAACCATGGATGAACATAAAGATGCCAGTTTGTCATAGATCTTCAAAGAAAAGGAGAAAATCAAAGTAAGAATAGGAGACTTCGACATTGAATATGCTCTAGATGAGGGAACACATATGAGCATTATGATATAAAGTACATGGGAAACACTAGGAAGGCCTGCTATGGTTCCTTCACTTGGAAAAATAGGGTTGTTTACAAGAAAAATTGTAACCCTATGTGGCAGGATTACCCAGATAGCTATGATTACCCATGGAGCTTTGACAGAGGAAGAATTCAAAGTTATTAAATTTAAAGAGGAACATGCCCCATTTCCATCTTTGTTAGGAAAGATCTGGTTTGAAAAAGACCAGATCCAGAGAAAAGAAGAAAAGGAAGCCCTAGAACAGAAGAAGCAAGAACTCATTGAATTTATGACTAGAAGGATCGCCTTCTTGATGGAAGAACAAGAGAATAGATCTAAGCTATTGAACACCAGGGACTTGGATGTAGAAGCTATAAGAGCATTGGAGGAAGCAAAGAAGACTGAAATACCTAATCCATATGATGAAGGAGTATTACCCTTGCATGTGAAGTAAGAATCTCTACATCGCGAAGTAATAAGAGAGCCAAGATCGAAAAGTTACAAAAGATTCCAAAGGAAACTTCGCAGAAGGAAAAATCATAGGAATTGAGCTTTGTCGGGATATCAGAACAACGACATATGACACTTCATCGTGGTGAAGCTATATAGAAATTGGACCAATATACCCATTCAAATTCCACCCCGAATGGACATAGAAGCATTAAAGGATCACCACCAGACCATTGGACCATGCCATAATGGATGGATAAATGTTCATGGAAGCTTCATACCCATTGCAAGAATACCGTTGACAAATTTCCTATTTATCGCATCGTGTTGTGCCCGAAGAACACTTTTTCCAATTGAAAAGTCGAAGCTCGTAGAACTAGTGATTATCTACAGAGATCATTGCAAGCATATTGTTCATCCTAATGTAGTATTTTGAGATCATTGTGACCCCGATTATCTTTCCCGAGTGCATATGTCTGACAAGCTCACTGCACTTGAGCAATCCGTCACAGAGGTCCTTCTAGACTTAATGACTGAGTGATTCATGTTGGAAAGAAGAATTTCCACCAGATTCCAAGAATCATCGATGAGTGGAGTGCAAGCCTCATCGTTGACTGCTCGAGTATGAACATATTGAGACGACACAGAGAGAAGAGCTAAGCATAAGGACGAAGTAGCCAACGATAATTTAGTTCCATCCATCCTACCAACTTACATACCCCCTCTAAGCGGATAGATTAATAGGGATAGTGTCCCTATAGGCTTTGAATACAACCTAGTCACTACATATCTACCAAAAGGAGTACACACCTACCACGTAGATCAAGACAAGGTTACAGCGTTGAAGTTTTGCGACTTCAACCTGGGGGACCATAAAGTTTACAGCATGCTCGCCCCATATAAGTACTTGATTAGAACTAAGGGAAAGCATTCGAAGCTCATCCCTCAACAATGGATGATGAACCTCGCGCAATCTACTTTTCTCAACGTTGTGAAAGTACGACACTTCGACAGACACCAGGAGGTGAATGCTTGTGTACAATTGTTGTTAGCAAGCTACCACGAAGGATACCTATGGTTAGATCGTCGCATAATTGTTGATCCGACATTGATCAATAGGATCACCGGGCTTAGCATGCAGGGCCCTGATCCCCATGAGTACTATCCTAGAAAGACTGCAGATCTCTCTCTTGCACAGAAGATCAAATAAGCCTATGGTGATGTTGAGAAAGGTGCGAGAGGCTACAAGGTATCTTCTATTGAAAGTCGTGTAGTATGCCTTGCATGCCAATTAATCGCAGGGAAGTTGGTATACAAGAATCGACCAACACAAGTATTTGTCTTTGTATTTGACCTCGCAAGAAAGTGCGTAGAGGGACTATAGATGAACTAGGTGAAGTACATGGTGAATCAACTTGATATTGACTATAGAGAACCCCAGGATCAGGGGCATGAATTCCATTCTACCTATCTCCTGATACTGATCTTTTTTTTTGCATGGGAGCTACCAGAAGGCGCAACCTTCCTGGACCTTGACCCCTTTGATCCACTAGCCGCGAAGTTTAGTACATTATGGTACTCAAACAAAATGAGCAAGCAATGGAAATCGAATGTCATTTTCCGCACGTACTATAACCAATTGAAAGCATCCATAAGGAGTGAACCTCGCATAACGCCAAATACTTTACATAGATTCCGACCTATGATAAAGTTCAACGCAGACTACCACTTTATATACCTAACCCCACGTGTTGATGACTACCAGGAACAACTTCACTCCTATTATAAGCTGACAGAAGAAGACCTGGAAGAGATCACTAAGGAATGGTCAATGGACCTCCTTGTTTCAGCAGACCCTGCAGAAATTTCCAACATCGATATCCTTGAAACTGCACATGATACACTTGGGCCCAGTAATACAAAGAAAGAAAAGACGACAAAGAAGACTGAAGAAGTCTAGAATGTTGACAGCCTATCTATAAGGACGATTTCCATTACACCAGATAAAGAAGGTGATGAAGAAGAAGGTACAGAAACTGAACAATAGAAAGTCGAAGTACCACTACCTAGGGATGAAGAAGACTCATCGAAGAAAAGTAAGGTCTCACCTCTGAAATATTCCTCTAGAAAGAAACCTAGAACCCCTGTAACCAATATGCGAACTTCACTCACGTTGGATGACTTTGATTTCATTGTTGCAGTGGTCAATGATGCTTCAAAGGAAATCATAGAGAAGCAGGAGGTGAAAAGGGAACAAATGTATAACCAAAATGAGATCGCGCTCCAAGGAGTACAACAAGAACTCTAGACTAGCTGAGAAATCTGTACTGCACCTCTGCCAGAAGGAACAATTGAAGTGGGAGTTGAATCATTTCAACTCCAAAAGATTGTTGATACAGTCGAAGTACGCCTTCGACTTTCTTAGGAAGAAAAAGCATAGGCCAACCAGGCCCTAAAGAAAGAATAGGAGGAAATTATTGAACAACGCCAAGCCACACAACAAGAGAAGAATTCTCTCCAAGAAAAAATTGAAGACAACGAAGATCCATAAAGAGAAAGAGAGTTTCTCGCAAAGTAGATAGGAATTGAAGAAGCAGTCAACAAATCATTTCACTCTGTGACCAACTTAGAGCAGAAGGTAGAAGAGCCCATAGAGCGCCAAGTGATGAAGCTCGCTGAAGTTATTCAACAGCTTCAACAAAGGGATATGGAATTAGAGCTTCAGACCATACCACATACTCCATAAGAAGTACGTGACCAGTGAGAATTGACTACTCAGAGAACATTCGAGAGGATTAAAACACTTGTTGCAGAATGTAAGTAGTTAAGTAGGAGAAGTGTGCATATATATGAACAACTATTTGAATACCCAGAGTTGAAGAAAATGGAGTCCCAACTCCAAGAAGCAAATAAACACGCAGATATAGTACAGGCGAAGCTCAAGCTCTTGTTACCCATCGAGAGGATGAATAGATCCTAGGAACAACGCACTACCCAACAACTCATTCTTACCACATAGAATAGAGTGATGGAAGTCACCCAAAAACTCTATCCGATCCACGAGGTGACCTACCTATTGTTTGAAGAAATTGAAGGCCAAGGAACACTACTAGAACAAGTAGTTGTTACAGTCGAGCAACAACTAGAAGGACCTATCAACGAAGAAGTTGTTCAGGAATTCATCGAGCAAGAGGTAGTAGCAAGACAATAAGTCGAAGAAGCTCGAGCCAAGCTCGAGGAATTCGAATCCGAATTGGTCAGACCTGAGTGACTCGGGATGAGTCACAGGTGAGTGTTGGGGGCTTGTTGGCCCTTGAACAGGTTTTGAGGAACACTTGGTCATATTTGACCATTTTTGGGACTTCAATATCCTGTCAAAGATGGAGCGTCAGGTGAAGAAGAGATCACGGGATCTTTGCCCACTTTGGGCCTCTTTTATGGTTTTGGGTTAATGTAATGGGAAATGGATGTCGACCCGTGCGTTTACCCATGCTTAGGCCCAGTTTTGTAATCTATAAATAGAAAGATAGGAAATGTAAGAAAGTGTAGATATGATTGCTTAGAGCAGTTGGTAGTGCATCTATGTGATGTTGACTAAGTGCTCTGTGTGAACTGTGTGAGGCTTGCAAGGCTAAGTGCAAGTCACTGTGAGGTTCTATAGAAAGCTAAGTGATGTAACACAAGGAAGAAGGATCTAGCGAGCTGTGCAGATCTTCTATCCTATGCGAAGAGGGATTTGGATGGCTCTATGTTGTAACCTCATTAACTAAAGATAATAAAGAAGAAGACTTTGTGGATGTATCCCCAGGGTGGGGGTGAACAACAATAAATCTGTGTGTTGTGCTCTATGCCTCGACCTGATGTGGTTGTCTCTTCCTTTGCTAAGTTCTTTAATGTATTCAAGATAGATCTATTTATTATTTGTTCTTCTAAGATATGAATGAATGTTAGATCTGGTATGTAATATGCTTAGTGCTTGATCTGTCGAATCTAATCTATCTTTTTGTGGCTGAGTGTTGAATTGTCTTAGATCTAAGTACATATTGCGATGCTCTGTGCTATCTGTGAAGTATCATAAGGGTTGAATATTGATTAATAATCTATGCTAGGTGATTGATAAGCGTTATAATCACAGATCTATGTCCTAGCTAAGGTTGCAGACACCTAAGTCTTGCAACAACCTCTGCCTATACCTCGGGTGAGACGTCATCTTCTTTGTAGGTGTTTTCAAAAGAGAAAGTAGTTAGGATTTCTTTGGTGCATTATTGTAGCGTTGAACCTTGGGTCTGCCCTTGTGCCAACAGTTGTCAATTAGTTCAGGGTCTGACATTTCTGCGGGGTTTGCAGGGATGAGGATCTCTACAAACCAGTCCTTGGTGATTTCTTCAACGTCCTCCTCTGTGAGCTTGTAGTACGATTGAAGCTCCTCTTTATGCTCATCTCCACGTGCGTTGATATAAATGAATTTCTGATCTACGTGAAACTTCATGAGGGGTCAGAATGGATGCAGGGTGTTCGACGTCATGTGAGGGACAACTTTGATAGCCCTCTTCTATTGGAGATAATAGGTATGAAAGACCATGTTCATCTGCCACTGTTGTCCCATATCACTGCGTGGTGAAATTCGCAGTGAGCGTCTTGAACGACTCAATGTCCAAGAAGGTCGCACCTTCCGACATTTCCCAAGTAGTAAATGAGATGAGGATCAGGAGCCAGCTAAAGTGGAACTCATAGCCCTGTTCCTGAGCTTCATAACAATCTTATTCTATCTGGTTGACCAAGTACTTCACCCATTTCATCTAGAGTCCTTCTACACATTTCCCGGTTAGGTCAAAAACAAATTCTATGACTTCTGGAGGTCGGTTCTTTCTCACTAGCTTCCTTGTGATTAGCTGGCTGACCAGGCACACTATGCCATTCTATATGGAAGCTACCTTGTAGCCTCACATTCCATTTTCTACATTTCTGTAAGTGTCCTTAATTCTCTGTGCCAGGGTGCAGTGAGAAGCCTTCCCTGGGTAGAAGTCTTGCAGGTTAGGTCCTTGCATGCTCAATCTGCTGATCCTATGGATCGATGTTAGATCGACTGTGATGCATCTATCTAGCCATATATAACCTCCATTGTAGCATGATAGAAGGAGCTGAACATAGGTGTTAACCTCCTTGTGCCTTCCAAAGTGTGGGATCTTCATCACATTCAAGAGTGTCTACTATGCGAGGTTCATAGTCCATGGCTGGGGGATTATTTTATATTTCTTCCCCTTCGTCCTGGTTAGATACTTGTAAGGAGAAAGCATGTTGTAATTCTTGCGGTCACCTAGGTTGAAGTCGTTGAACTTCAACATCGCGATCTTATCTTGCTGCGTTTTGACTGCATGTATCCCCTTCGAGAGGTACACAGTAACCATAGTGTAATCAAAATCACTCGGGGCACTTTCACAACTCATCGTGTCAGCCATAGGTGGGATGTAGTTGGATAAGATGGTCGGGATTAACTTTGCATTTTCTAGATCATCTTCTTGCTTGGTTCTCTTCTCTGTTGTCGGTTGGGATGGTCCGGATCCACGGGCAATCAACGAAGAGGCTTGCACTCCTTGTGTCGATAAATATTGAAATCCTGTGGACATCACTCTCTTAGCCATCAGACCAATTAAAACTTCCTCGACTGATTTATCCACAACACTGAGCTCATCCGACATACATGCTCTCGATCGGAAAACTAGGGTGGATGGATGAGTGCTCAAAGAAATAGAATCAGTGTCGATCTTACTAAGTACAACAGAGTAGCAATGGGTTATCTTGTTAGCTCTGATACAATTCTAAAAAGTTTTCTCGGTGCAATATTCGACGGACTAAGTAGAAACGATGTAAAAAATCTCTCCAACATATAAGAAGTTTTCCATCAATGTAGTTATGTCCATTGTGGCACGGTCCCAATGGTTCGATGGCAATATTTTTAGTCATAATTGTTGTTCTAACCATTCAGGAATGTCAGTCCAATGGTTTTAATGCTTCCAACAGTCATATCACTTTTCCATAGCAAAGTGTCATGGGACGTTGTTCTGATATCCCGAAGAAGTTCCAATTTTGCAAATCTTTCTTCCGTGAAGTTCCCTCTGGGCCCTTCTGTAACTTTTCGACCTTTTCTCTCTTCTTACTAGGATTTCTATCCTTCTTCCCAGTGATCGTCATCTCGCTATTCCTCTTTCCATTCTGATTCCTGTCTTCTTTTGGCATAGGAGCTTCGCGTTGTTGATATTCTTTCATAGGATTATAGAGTAATATTGTTTTTCTATTTGGGGTAGGTTCTCTATTCGTCTGTGAATCTTCTTGTGTTCTTTCAACTTCGTGATCCAAGTTTCTGGTTCTCAGTAGCTTTGATCTATTCTCTTGTTCTGCAATCAAGTGTGTTATTCTCCTAGTCATGAAATCTTTTAATTCATTCCTTTTCTATTCTAGGGCCTCCTCTTCTTTTCTTTTGGTCTGATCTTTCTTGATCTAGTTTTTTCTTAATAACCTTGTAAATGGAGTGTTTTTCTCAATGAATCTAACAAACTCAAAATATTCCTATGTCGAAGCTCCATGAGAAATCATAGATACGTGGGTGAGTCCTATGTCGAAGCTCCATGAGAAATCATAGATACGTGGGTGAGTCTTACACATAGGGTTATCAACTTTCACTTGAATAATTCCATTCCTCCCAATGATCATATTCCTCCCAATGAAGGAATTGTATCAGGATTTCCTAAATCTTCCCAAGTTCTTTTTGTCATGATATGTACCTATGTTTCCTCATCCAAAACACAACCTATGTCGAAGTCTCCTATTCTTGATTCTATGTATTCTTTTTCTTTGAATATCTCTAATAAGTTGATATCTCTGTGATCACATAGGGTTTCTTTAATTTGAGGTAGTACAATCTTTGATTTTGTCTGGGATTCTGACATGGTATCAATTACGTGACCTTCCTCAAAGTTTTCTTCTCTCATATTCATTCTATCAAGCTTAGTAATCATTATAGGTCATTCGAAAAATTCATGGTCCATAGATTTACAACAAAGACAACTAGGTCTTATTCCATGGAATTCCTTAGCAAGATGTCTCAGTTTTCTTTAAGTGTAACAAAGGGTTAATCCTCTTTTTTTCTTAAATGATCTCCATCCTTTCCTGTACTGTGCACTAGGATCATAGTAGCTAACCTGCAAAAAATTATTTCCGGGATCCTGTATCCATTTGTTAGTCCAAACATTCTTTCTATGCATAGGAATAACATATCTTTCATTATTTCTATCATATCTACTCATATCAAACCTTCTCTCTTCTAGTTGTGCCCTAGTTTTCATACTAGGATAACATTTATCAAACATACCTAGATACATACTCTTGAAACAAAAATTTCCACTAATCTTACTTTCAACAGAGCACAAATCTTCCAGATCTAAAACTTTTCATTATTCTTACCTTTAAAGCTTCCATATCTTACGTTTTTCCTTCAGATCTCACTTCTCTTCTTAGCATAGAGATTTACAGTTCAAGTAGAATACTGCACACTAAGGCAAACAATCTATGCACATATCTTTCGTTCTTTCCTTCAGTTCCTAGAAATCATAGTTTCAGGTCCTGGAAAATGAACCATTTGTTGGCACAGGGGTAGACCTAGGGTTCAATGCTACAACAACGCACCAACAAAATCCTAACTATCGACCCTTTCTGAAACGCCTATGAAGCAGATGAAATCTCACCTGAGGTAGAGGCAGGGATGGTTGCAAGACTCCAGTGTTTGCAACATTAGCTGGGACACAGATCTGTTATTGTACCACTTTAACGTAGCACTTAGCAGTTACAATTTGTTAATATTCAGCCTTAGTTTCCAACACAAATAAACCCTAACAAAAAATCAACGCAGTATTTAAACATATCCAATAGCTTCAAGTACTATGCATACAAACATAGATCAGATCTAACATTTCTTCACATTATTCAACACTAAGCTACCATATTAGATCCTTCTAAGCATACATTAGCGCACTAAGCATTCAATCACATAGAAAAGAGAACAACCATAAAGCACATAGAAACCACAATGCAGGATATACGTGGTTCACCCCCACCCTGAGTCTACGTCCACCAACTCTTCTTCTTTATTTCTTTCTGTCAATCTTCTACATGCACAGAGCCATGATAGCTTACTCCATAGAGGACAGGAGATCTGTCAACCTCGTTAGATCCTCCTTCGTTGAATTTCAACACAAAGACTTCCACAATCCCTTACAATCACTTGCACTTAGCTCTGCAAGTCTCACACATTATGCACAAACCCATTACAATTACAACTTGCACTTAGTAATAAACCCTTGCACTTAGCATCAGATACTTGTCCCTCCTTCGATCATGTAGTTCAAACTACTTCCTACATCGCCTAGATTTCTATTTATACATTACAAAATAGACCTAAACATGGGTAAACCCATGAGCCGACATCCCCATTCCCATTACATAAGTCCAAAACCTAAAAATCCCTAAAAAGGGGTCGAGATGCCATGATCTCTGCTTCGACTTGCGTTCTTCCTTCGACATCCTGTCGAAGTTCCAAAACTAAGTCAAACCTGACCAAGGATCCTCAAAATTTGGTCAAGGGCCAACAAACCCTTTCAAAGTTTTCAACACTTCAGATAATAAAACTGGATCTGCAATTTTATGACCTTCTTCGTCGGAATAAATCCTTATTTTGGCCTTCCCATAAATAATAATATTTTATAACAAGGTTAGTCATTTAAATGGAGCGTTAATAGTTATCTTTGGGCCTTGCCCTAAATAATAATATTTAAATATGGCTATAGGTGAACGGTACTTAATTTTGAAGTTTTTTCTTATATTTAAAATCACTCAACTTGTAATTGAATGGTTCACGGGTAACTCCTTTCATTTCATGTAAATATATAAAGTGTTCTATTTATCTAACAAAATTATAAAATATTAGTTTTTGTATTGGTCGGCTAGAGTATATAATACAATTTAGCATGATTCATTTATTATCGATTTTTTTTACTCGTGACTAGGTTCTTATAAATTAATCTTAAAACATTCGTTTTAATTCTCAAAAGTTTTAGGACTGATGAAATGGGATTCAAATGAATCACATAGCTCTAATCTTGACATGCAAGACCTTCCCCTAGTAAGTCAAAATTTATTAAAACATCATTGATGTCATTATAATTATAAATGGAATGTTTTTAACTTTAAAGATTTTATCGATAGTTAAATATGGTTAGTTTGTTTCTCCTTATGCAAAATTTTAGCAATTTTTTATTTTCTTAGACGAAAAAAAAAATGCAATTTCTATTACATTGTAAAAAAAAATCACATTTTTCAATTGCCGAGAGAACAATAAAAAAAAATAACTATAGATGCATACATAATTTATATGAGTATAGATGTATATATATGATTTATATGAGTAGAAGTAAATGTTATATTTATGAGAATAATGTTACATAATTAATGTATATGCCATTTCTTTCCTTTTAAAAGGTTATCTCTAATCTTTTCTTTTCTCCCTTTATTTCATTTTAACTCCTTAACAAAATAGTTAAGTCTAAAGAAAAGTGATGAAGAATCATAGAAGGAATCAATTCCATATCTAAATCAAAGGTTTAGATATGATGTGTTCTCTTATTTTCACTTAGAGAGGCTTTTGGTACAATGACATCCCTTGACTATGAAATCTCATCATCCATATCTTCTACTATATTCCTGGAGGAATGATTGGATTCCTAAACTAATTCTTTCAATTGCTAAATAAGTTCATTTTAATCATCATTATTATCTATTAAATTTGAGTTTTCGTCTGTTGATATCGTCCCTTTCATTTTGAAGTATGTGCTCAAGTATGAGAACATGTAGCTTGTATATGTCCTCAAAGTTAACATGTCGAACATTGAAATGTCTTTTTCTCATAATCCAACACGTGAATTTATTTGAAGTTCTTCCATTTAAGTGTGATTTTGTTTGAAGTAACTTCATAAGATCCATCTCAAAATAGATGTGAGTATATTTGTGTAATTTCTTTGTAGCACTTTCAAGATCCAATTTCATGTAAGTGCGCAAAGCATTACCAATATCCTCAAAAACATGTGAATAGTAGAAAGGTAAAGGAAACTTGGAAAGGGAAATCAAACTAGCATTCAAATAATTGACATAGAGAAAGATAATTGGCAACTTTCCCAAAATCACAGACCATCTTTAAACTCTTTATGATAATCCATATGATCATATAAATGAAAAATAAGAGAACCTTTCAAGAAAAGAGAGATATCACAATTATTCAGTAAATTGAATGATATAAATTTAAAGTATGAAGTGAATACCTATTAAATGGTAAAATGAATGCACATTTCTAAAATATTGAATGTAGATGGGATATCCTTTGTTTTTTAATCTCCAAGATTACTGCCTCATTTGTCTGATTCATAATATAGACAATAAGAATACAAAGAGGCTACAATTTTTTTCAAAAAGTTAAGTTATTTTTTAATATATCTAGAAAAGGAAGAGGTTTAGATGTTAATAATCAAATGAGTAGAATAGATATTCCAATTAACAACAATGTATTTCATGGATCATTTCATAAAATTTGCATAAAAGATAAATAAATTACAATAATAAAAAAGTTATAATAACAATGCATTTCATGGCTATCATAAAAACTGCATAAAAGATAAATGAGTTACAACAATAAACAAGTTATAACAACAATGCATTTCTTCCACTTAAATATATTATAAAAAATTCAAATTTAAAGATAAAATAAAGAATATAATTAGGTTTTAAGAAACTTATTAATTCTGAAAATTCAAGAGGATATAACATCCAAAAACACCAAAGATATATACCCCTAAAATGTTTATAATACTAACCATCTAGTGAAATTTTTTAATAAAAATTATTTTTAGGTCAAACACATGAAACAAAACCTAGCAAATTAAGTAAAAAAATATGCAAGAAAATGCTAGATGTTTAGGGCTTTTATGGATGAAAATTAAATGTAAGATAAAGAAAACCTATGTTTATCAAAATAAATAAATAATATAAATTTGAATTTAATATTGAGTAGATGAGAAAATACTAGTGATTATTAATTACCTAAGAAACCACTCTAATTTTAGTGATGAATGGATCTAACATCAAGAAGGATTCCCTAATATCCTGATTGAGAGACTATCTAATAAACAATTATCCCCAAATAGTCCACATCCATAAATTACTTAGGGATTTCATAAAAATTGCATAAAGGAGAAACAAATTACAACAATAAACAAGTTGTAACAACAATGTATTTCATCCACTTAAATAGATTACAAACAAGTAAATTTTATAGATAAAATTAATATTAAATTAGGATTTAAGAAACTTATTAATTCCGAACATTAAAGAGCATGTAACATCCAAAAATACCAATATATAAAACCCTAAAGTGGTTATAATAAAAACCAAATAGGGAATGTTTTTAATAAAAACGATTTTGGGGTCAAACATATGCAAGAAAAACCTAGAAATAAAAGTAAAATATATGCAAGAAAACCCTAGATGTCTAGTGTTTTTTATCGCTGAAAATTAAAAAACCATATATTTCTTTAGAAACAAAGACAAAATTTTGAAATTTGAATTTAAGATTCACTAAATGAAAAAGGCTAGTGTCTACTAATTGTTTGGGGGGAATATGGGGCAAACTAAGGACTCGCTTGAGAATGTGTAAGTAAAACTAGGGTGATAGTTAGAGATGTCCCCTAAAAACTCTAGGAAATAAACCTAGTCCCTTACAAATTTAAACATAGTTCAAGGGGGGAGATATTCCACAAGTAATATTCCAAGAGATTTGAAGAAGGGACTTGTTCAAGAAAGTAGAAAGAGAATGCACCACCACCAATAGAAAAGCACAACTACACTTGAAATCATTCATAAACAAAATCCATCAATATTTAGAGAGACCATTTACTCAAGAAATAAATTCATCCATAGAAATCTAGCCAAGAACATCGATGGAATTTTGTAAAGCATCCATAATACATCATTCTCAAGAATTCACTCTAGTTATCCATCCATAGTAAAAACATAGTCATAATAGTAGACAAGTACACTATTCCCCACAAGTTCTAGCAATGATTTACAAATGAAAATGTATTCTCTATTTATATGAGAGATATAGCACCCAAGTGTCATTACGATAATAATATTTTCCTATATTTTATCCTAAGAAAATGTAAAAATTCTTTTTTTTCTCTTTAGAATCCCTAAAGATAAGGTATAAATACATAAACTTTCAATGATACAAGAGTGGATGATTCAAAACACCACCAACGATGCTCCCAAAATGATGTAAAACATGATCCAATGACAAATCATCTTCCATAAATTCATGATCAAGTCACAAATTGTTTGAAGAGAGTGGACGGCCCACTCAAATGATGTGAAAAGGAATGAGGATGGGCTCAAAAGTGAAATTTTCCCTCCAAAGGGTGCAACATTTCATCCACAAGGTGCAATGTCCTCCTCAAAATATCTATTGACCTACAAAAGAACATACATGGCATTTATGAAGAATGAAAGTGCCAAGTGGCCTCCCCAACATCCTCCAAAGTAAAAAGTTTCAATAAAATTCATATCCTTGCAAGGCACATTGTCCAAAGCAAGGTCCATGTGATCCTATGTACTCATGAAATCATAGGTATTTACACAAGTATAATGTAACATAAATAGTGAGTCATGTCAATTGTAAATTTCATGAGTTACATCATGTTAAGAATCATCTTCCAAATTCAAAATAACTCATACAATTCATACAATTCTTGAAATTTAGATATGGTAGGAGCATCATTAATCCCCTATTACATGTTTCAATGCCCAAGAATAGAATTTATTCCCAAGAAAACCCATTAAGGAGCATGTGTAGTGATAGATGACATAGTTTGCTAGGTAACTCCATGAATTGTGTTGCACAACTATAAGAGGTTGTTTAAGATATTCATCCACATGAGTGTCTTTGAAGTATGAAAGAGCATTTATGTATTGAGTTTCCCCTTCCTTTGCACAATATCATTCTACCCATCATTTTCCTTTTTCATTGCTAATTTAACCTTTTTTAGATATTGATTTTTATTTTATTTCATTTAGTACTTTTTAGATGTTCATTTTATTCCATAGGACTTCAGTTAATGGCCTCATAGCAAGGGGCAATGGTTCATGATTTATTTCCTACGGTCTTTTACTTATTTTTTAATTGTTTTCTATTCACGTTGAGGTTATAACTCTTTTGTAGTGAGTTTCCTCTCATGGGACTATGAATCATGAAATACTTTGTGTGACATATGATAACCGACCCATTATTAGGATAATATAAACTTGAAAGGGTGGATAGTGTGAAGTATGGATTGGGATATGGACATGCTACACCTTTAAAATACTCTCTACAACACAACTCAACCCAGGAGTGATGACATGTATCTAGAAGATGATGATTCTCATAAGGTTAAAGAAGGAAAAAGACACAAATAATGCACCTCGCATATGCCAAGCTCCATAATCATCAAATGTGAGTGAGCTAGGAAAAATGTAGGAAGCATCTTTGATTAATTGTCTATGAAAAACCATGGATCACATTTATGGAATTGTTTTTTGTGATAAAGATCATGGGAGAAAATTATCATCTCATTGCCCATAGAATTACGGGCTAAGATGACCCATCTCCATGAGTGTTGTTTACTAATAACCAACCAATTTATCTTGAAATTGTCTTGTCCACATAACACTCAACACTCATTGCATTATGTAATGTTTCTATATATGAATAATTCAATGAAACCAATCAAATAAACTAAACGATCATATTCTAAACCTGTAGTTGATAACTAAGATATCATCAAAACATTACCCATCCCAAGAATATTATTCATAGAAATATAACTCTAGCTCAAGTTCGACATTAAATGTAAACCTTAATTTATACCTTAAAAACACATTTACGGATGATGGTATCAAATCCATTAAATTAAGTAAACAAATATAACTCTAGCTCAAGTTCGACATTCAATGTAAGACTTAATTTATACCTTAAAAACACATTTATGGATGATGGTATCAAATCCATTGAGTTAAGTAAACATTGGTGTTTCCCACTTTTTTTTTGGTACGCTATATTATTGTATTACCTGTCAGAAGAAAAAAATATGTCATAATAAAAGGGCTTTTGGTACAATGACTGCCAACAGAGGAAACCAACCCTTGTACCAGGACTAAAAAATTTGAGAAACATAATAAAAAATATTTATGAAGAGTTTTTCCTCTGAAACTGAGGTTGATATCCAATGTATGAGCTCATATCCAACAAAAAAATACATAGCATAGTGTTAAATATAATGTAACCTCAACAGGATGACTGTACACTGCCAGTTGTCCTGGCCAACTATACTTTCTTTTCTTGATTTGCTTGAGCCTATTTAGCTTAGCTATTTTCCTTTTTCACATAACTACTTCGTTAACTCTTCTCATTGTAATTTCTCCTTACATTCTCAATATACTGAATACTATTTTCTACTCTGTTCTTTTTTCTCTGCATTTCTTGCTTCACAATTTATCATGGTATCAGAGCTTCAGCAGTAAGCCTCTTCACACAGGCTGGAGAGCAACACGATCCTCATAGAGAAGAGATTACAAGGATCACGAGAGTACGCGACACAAAATTTTCACAAGGCTTGGAGAGTTGTTCGTAATACTCTCAAAATATCCTTGTAGGAAGCTCACACGAGGAAGCAGAGCGCTATACGGTCGAAAGATCGAGCAAGCAGAGACTGCAGAAGGAGAAACTCTAAAGAATCGGGAACAATTTCATATTCGTCAAAGATTCACAAAGAATATTTCTGCAAGAGGTAGAATCATTTAAATAATTTCGGGAAATATCTCTCCTTCGTCAAAGATTGTTGCAGAGAACAGTAAGCTTCAAAGAACTCGTGAAATTCTTTCAAATTTTTGAAAGATTCACGCATTTTTCTTTTGCAGGAGAAAATCCTTGCAAAGGCAGCAAATAACATGTCAGAGGAGCCAAGAATGAGAAATCACAGCCGTAATATCCATCCTGCGAAGAGATCGAAGGAGAAAATCTAGTTCAGAAGCGACGAGGAGAGCGCAGAAAAGGCAAAAGAATTTCAGCCGTTAGATTTAGTGCAGAGGACCGACAGTCGTCGAATCTATGAGAAAGTGCATGAGGATTAGTCCTCTAGAGCACACAGGACAAATTTCGACTTGCAAAGTCATGAAATCGTTAGGACCGTCCATCAAGGGACACACGACAAGATCTCGGCATTTCATTGACACACAGGGTGTAAAGGTTAGAAGACTGCCATGAGAATTCGTGAATCGTGAAATCTCGAGTCATTCTGGACCGTTGGATCGAAAAATATCATGAGTCATCTATTTGACTCTATCGTAAAATTGGAATCGAGAGTTGGACGAGAAAATGAGACTACACTTGAATCCCCCATACACAAAATCCTGAAATCCCGAAATTACTCAAAAGAAAATTTTGAGAAAGAATCTGGACCGTCCATCTCAAAGGACAGGTGGCAGTAGATATAAGCACCATCTCATTTCATCATTTTGGAGTTCACGGTTTGGAGAACATCATGACGAGAGTTCAAAACTCGTGAAATAATGATTTGCGAAATCCCGAGAGGATCTGGACTGTCAGATCATAGGAGGATCTGGACCGTTGATTGTCCAAGGAGAAATTTCGGCACTTCGTACATCGGGAGTCTAAAGGACCCAGGATCATTGCAACAAAACCATCTCAGTCCCGAAATTTGAAGTCCCAAAAAGGCATTAGTGCCAGGATATTTCAGATTTCGAAAAATTGAGGGACAAAGAACCGATGAAGGCATCGTGATTCGTTGATTTGTGAAAATATGGTAGCACTTTAACATTTAGGCACGTGGTCAAATTGAACCGAGACTAAGGGACAATCCAAGGCCGTTAAGATCTCTTCGGTGTTTCGATGATCGGAAGCTAGAGAGACAAGAGTTCGGAGGACTCGTATAACGAAGTCCCAAAGTCAGAATTGCGAAGCCAAAACTCACGAAGTCGAAACTCGCGAAATATTGAATCGAAGAGTTCTGAAGTCCTTGCAAGAAATTAGCAGTCCTGGTTTTACACACAGGAAACAGTTAAATATGAAATTTTCTAACGATTTTTTTCTGTTTTGTTAAATTCTTTAAAAGATGGTGACGTCTAGCAATTTAGGACCAACTCGGGGTTTGATTCTTCTTGGCAAGAACTATGAGTTCTGGTCTCTTCGAATGAGATTGTTCTTGCAAGCATAATAGTGCTGGGATCCAGTGGATCTTCGATATGTGGAACTAGATCCAGCAGACCTTGCCGCCATGACAAACCAATAGAGGACTACTCAGGCAACTCAGAGAAATAGAGAAAACAAAGCCAAATTCTGGATCCAAAATTCTATGGATGACTCAATTTTCTCAAAAATCACAAGCACTGGTACTTCAAAATAGGCCTGGGACATCCTTAAATTAGCTTAGCAAGGAAATGACAAGGTTAAAATAGTGAAACTACAGACCTTGAGGATGCAATTTGAGACTTTAAGAATGACAGAGTCTAAAAATGTAGATCAATTTATGACCAGAGTCATGGGAATTGTGAACCAGATCAGATTGACTGGTGAATCCATCCCTCATCAACGCATTATTGAGAAATTCCTTAGAAGTTGACCAACTAAATTTGAAATGGTCTTTAAATCAATCCTTGAATCTAAGGATCTATCACGTTTTTCAATAGATGAATTAATCGGTTCCCTGGTTACACATGAGACCAGACTGCATCTCACAGATGAGTCAATCATCAATGCCTTCAAAACTCAATTCGCCTTCAGCAGAGGGAGAGGCAGAGGTCACCAAGGACAGGGGAGTACTACAAGTGACCAACACTTGAATGGAGATAACATACAATAGAGCCAACATCAAAATTTCCAAGGTCACAGACAACAACACCAGAATTGGAATTTTCATCCTCAAAGAGGTAGAGGGAGAAGATCAAATGACAAATCAAGCATACAATGCTATTACTGCAAGAAATATGGGCACTATGAATTTGAATGCTGGAAGAAGTAGGCAAATCATCTCTCAGGAAGAGCACATGTGTCAAATCATACGGGAGAAACCTCAAAAGGTATGTTTCTCTCATGTCACAAGTATGAAGAACAACCTAAAGATCTATGGTTGCTGGATAGTGGATGCAACAATCACATGACAGGTAACAAAGATTTACTTTCATGCATTGATTCTTCAATACCATCTGATATTACACTTGGAAATGATTCCTTAGTCAAAGTTCAAGGCAAAGGAACTGTACCTATTCTTACTAAATAAAATAAAAAGAAATACATAAACAATGTCTATCATGTTCCAGATCTGAAACATAATCTGCTAAGTGTAGGACAACTCATTGAACATTGCTATAAGGTACTCTTTGAGGGATAATATTGCAAGATATATGACAAAATCCCAAGCAGAAAATTGATTTCTGAAATCCACATCACTCAGAACAGGATGTTTCCCCTTACACTCAAAACTGCAAATCTGATTCAACCATATGCACAAAGTGCATCCACTCTGAATGAAATGATGGTTTGGCATACCAGATTTGGACATCTACCCTTTTAGAGTCTAAGTCTTCTTCAGAAGCACTCCATGGTCAAAGGTCTTCCCATCTTCAAAGAACAAAATTCCCCATGTGAGTCTTGCATACTTGGAAAACATAAGAGAACTAGTTTTCCACAGTCCTCAACTCAAGCCAAAAAAAATCTTGAACTTGTTCACACTGACCTATGTGGAAAAATGCAAACAGAGTCAATAGGTGGTATCTTTTACTTTCTAACGTTTATTGATGATTTTAGCAGGAAAATATGGATCTATTTTCTCAGACACAAGTCTAAAACTTTTGCAAAATTCAACGAATTCAAAGGAGAAGCTGAAAAATAGAGTGGCAAATATATAAAAGCACTCAGGTCCGATGGAGGAGGAGAATACAACTCCAATGAATTTTCAAATTTCTGCAAATCACAAGGCATTATCATGCAAACAAAAACCTGGTATACTCCACAACAGAATGGAGTGGCTGAAAGGAAAAGTCAGACAATAATGAATATGGCAAGAACACTTCTCAAAGAGAAAAGTTTTTCAAATATTTTTTGGGCTGAAGCAGTAGCATGCTCAGTTTATCTCTTGAATAGATCTCCATCAACAAGTCTAAACATGAAAGTCCATCAAGAAGCATGCAATGGAACAAAGCTCAATGTTGCGCATCTAAGGACATTCAGATGCATTGCATATGCTCACATACCTTCTGAATTAAGGAAGAAACTTGGTGACAGAAGTGAGAAATGTATCTTTACTGGATACAGTGAAACATCTAAAGCTTACAGGCTTTATAATCAAATCTCCAAGAAACTAATTCTCAGCAGAGATGTAAAATTTCTGGAAAATCAATTCTGGAATGAATCAGAAAATCAACAACTGGACAGTCAAAATCCATTGCTGCCAAATTCTGACAGCACAGAAAATTTAGGACAACAAATACATCTACCTGTTCTTCCAAGATTGCAAGTACAAGGACGATCTGAAAATTCTTAGGATAACTCAACTTCCAACAGAGACTCATCCTCTAAAATTCAAAATCAGAGAACTCGAAGTTTGAGAGAAATCCATCAGCAGTTGGATGACTTTAAACAACACAACCTTTTTGCTTTAATGTCATGTCAACCTACATCTTTTAAGGAAGACGCTAAGGAGCCACATTGGGTTCAAGCCATGAACCAAGAAATTGACTCCATTGAGAAGAAAAAGACATGGGATCTTTCTGATTCGCCAACTCACAAGAAAAGTATTGGTGTCAAGTGGGTTTACAAAATTTAACTCAATGAAATAGGGTAGATCAAAAAACACAAGGCAAGACTTGTTTCCAAAGGATTCTCACAACAACTTGGTACTGGCTATGGTGAAACCTTTTCTCCAGTAGCAAGATTAGACACTATAAGAACTCTATTAGCCATAGCAGCCCAACATAAATGGTAAGTATACCAGATGGATGTCAAGTTAGCCTTCCTAAATGGTTTCTTAGAAGAATAAGTTTATGTCGATCAACCACCTGGATTTGAAGTCCAAGAGCAACCAGCCAAAGTATATTAGTTGAAGAAAGCCTTGTATGGCTTAAAGAAAGCTCCAAGAGCCTGGTACAATAGAATTGACACTTATCTGATCAAAAGTGGTTTCGACAGAAGTCAAAATGAGCCAACTCTTTACACAAAAAATTATCATCATCGTAAAATTTTGTTTGTATGTTTATATGTTGATGACATGATATATACTGGAAATCTTGAGTTAACAAGTTTTAAACATGACATGCAATATGAGTTTGAGATGACAAATCTTGGCATAATGAAATATTTTTTGGGGATTGAGGTTAATCAATCAACCAAAGCAATTTTTGTTTGTCAGAAAAAGTATGCAACAAACATCATCAAAAGATTTCACATGGAAGAATGCAATCCAACATAAAACCCTATACCCCTAGGCACAAAATTGAGCAAGAAAGATGAAGGCCCTACAGTGGACCCTACCTTGAACAAAAGTTTAGTAGGCAATTTTTTGTATCTTACAACAACTAGGCCTGATATTATGTATGCAACTAGCCTTGATTCATGGAATCTCCCAAAGATTCTCACTGGAAAATGGCAAAATGGATTCTGAGATATATTGCAGGAACTCTCAATTTTGGCTTATGGTACACTAAATCTGATAGTAATCAACTTTTTGGTTACACAAACAGTGATTTTGAAGGCAGTCTAGATGACAGGAAAATAACCTCAGGACATGTTTTTCACCTGGGCATGAACCTGATCTCATGGGCATCAAAGAAACAACCAATTGTATCAATATCTTCTGCAGAGGCAGAGTATGTCACTGCTACTTCAGCTTGTTGTCAAGCTGTGCGGCTAAGAAGAATATTGAAAGATATGTCACATACAAAAAAGGATCCAACTCCTATTTTCTGTGACAATACTTCAGCAATAGCTCTATCCAAAAATCATGCGTTTCACAAGAAAAGCAAACACATTGACACTCGCTTTCACTTCATCCGCGAGCTAGTCAATAATGGTGATATTGCACTCCAATTCTGTGGTTCTCGAGATCAACTTGTAGATATCTTCACAAAGCCACTAGGAAAATCTATTTTTGATTTTCAAAGACAATACTTGGGCATAATCAGTGCTGATGTTTGTAACTGTTGAGTTTAAGAGGGAGTGTTAAATATAATGTAACTTCAACAGGCTGACTGTACACTACCAACTGTCCTGGCCAGCTATACTTTATTTTCTTGATTTGCTTGAGCCTATTTAGCTCAACTATTTTCCTTTTGCACATAACTACTTCGTTAACTCTTCTCATTGTACTTTCTCCTTACATTCTCAATATACTGAATATTGTTTTCTACTCTGTTATTTTCTCTTTGCATTTCTTGCTTCACAATTTATCACATAGAACTCCTAGACGAGAAAAAGATGAAAAATATATAACCGTTGACAACTCCACTTTTATAGAATAGAAGTACCACTCGACTCGACACATGTTGGTGACCGACGCCATACAGCTACCATGATGTCTTGAAGGAGGCTTTCACGATCCAATCTTTGATCTAGCGAAGTGAATTAATAATCTAGAAGCCAATCCAATGCCTTCACCATGATTTTCTCTTTGAATTTGATTGTTGCATTCTCCCTTTGAAGCTCAACAATTATTTGAGGAATTTCATCCATGAAATTGTCTGTGGGAACCAAATCCTTGTTTGATTAAGAGCTT
>JZKD02S0443998.1:525436-549117 GCA_000966675.3 Picea glauca | reverse complement strand
ATCATTGTAATTTTTAGTTATTTATATTTTTCATATAAAACTACTTTACGGGCACACCAAAATTTAGTTTATTACAAATTATCGTTTTAGTTTTTAATTATCAATTACAATAAATCATAAAGGAATGCACGGTGGGTGGCATAATTCAATGTGATATAACATTTTCAAGGTTAAATTATGCCAAATAGATCCATTCCTTTATGGTTGTGTCAAATTATGGCATACATCTTAACTGCATTATATCGAATTGTATTCGTCTTAAATGGTTACATCACACAATGATGTTCATTTCGGGTTATCTTCTAGTACAATGTTTACGAATTGTATCCCCATTATTAGAATATGGGTTACAAAACCATAGTGGACATGCCCATAAACTCAATCATTTTTAATCATAGTTAACATGCTCATTCTCATAAGAATTCTATTAGTTTATGACATTTATTAATGCTTTTGTCACATTGTGACATTTATTTTCAAGGCTAACTTATGTCATGTTGCTACATTCCTCAATGTTTTTGTTGCATTGTGATGTAGCCCCCCTCCCTCTTTTAGGGGTTGCATGACCTCCTGGTCAAGGATTTTCACTGAGCTGAGCTGAATCAAATCTTTGGGCCTCTACTAGACCTTGGATTTAATTCAAACAGGCCCGCTTTTATTACCCACGCATGTATGATTCACCCACACACTCTTTCTCTAGCGCTTCTGGTAACTCTAAGTAGAGAGTGCTAGATCCTCTTCTATCCCCCCCCTTCCTTATGACCACGGTATATAACCTCTGTCTCACCCCCTTCGAGACATTGGGATTAAGTGGTTTTGAGTGCAACTGACTCCTTTTTTCCCAAACTCTGGACCGATGAAATGACTCGGACATAAATCTATGGTTTATGCTTATCCAACAACCAACACCTGTGATTCACTCCGGGACTCCGACTTTGGAATTTATGAGTGTTCCAAACACATTTTTCCCCAAAGTGCTTCGTACCTAGAGATATGGATGGAGTTCCACATGCTCACCTCGATCGATGGTTAAAACATGTCCTTTGTTTCCACTTAGGATGACTTCCTGTCAACGTTCGTCCGCTCTCTTTCTCCCAGAGTGTCAATCCTCTGGAGTGAATCTCCACTCCTCACGTGTCCCTCTATTTATCAACGAATCCTATTCAATTCGGCTTGCGGGACTTATGACCTTCAAAATTTTACTCTCCTCGAAGTGTCCTATCACTGAAGTGATAGATCTGATGCCACGTGTCCAAACCATTGAAGGCTAGGATTAACATCTTACCTCTGGAGCTCTGGATGACTTCTGGTCAACGGATCCAATTCCTCCTTTATTTTTTGGATTCCATAGTCTGATGTTGTGGGTCCCTCTCAGATTGATGACCACTATTTACTTCAACAATTCGGCCTTCGAGAGTTTTGGCCTCACCACTCTCGCTTTCCTCAAAAGTGCTCTTCTCTTGAAGCAGACGGATCTCCATCGCATGTCCTTCTCGGATCCAACAATACAAATTTATTCGACCTACAGGACTTCGAAAAAAATCACTCTTTGCTCCATGCAAGTCTCTTGAAGATTCATCTCCTAGACTCTCTAATCTGCTGCCACGTATCCTCCTTGATACCAAAGAATTCGATGACTTTGGGACTATGAACTTCGGTAGTCCTTACTCTTCCACACTCCAATTCCTTTGAAGCAGTTATACTCCAGAGTGCAGGATCTAATGACACCTATCCTCACCAATGGGTGAACTAGATCTGCTTTGTCTCCCAACAACTTTAGGATATTTTTCTACCTCCACACCTTGGATCCTTCGGAGTACTTTTGCTCTAAATTCCATGATCCATTGACACACGTCCTTTGCAACGGATGACTTAAACATCCACCAACTCCCTGCAACTTCAGGATTTGTTCCGCCTTCTTCACCCTCTTTCTCATGGAGTGCCTCCCTTTTGTACTCCAAGATCTGGTGCCAGGTGCCTCCTGACGATCAATGGTCAGGATCTTCTCTGCTACTTCAGGCTTCAGGAATATTTTCACACTCCTTACCTGAAAACTCTAGAGTGTTATTTCTTCGGAGTTTCATGTCTTTCTCCACATGTCCCTCCCGATGATGGGGGGTCCCTATCCACTTTGGGACTTTGTTTAATTACTCTCCTGTGCACTAATAGGGTTTAAGTTTCGTGCACTTTACCTGGATCTAACGCTTGTTGGTCCTTCGCACTCAAATCCAATGGTTGGGATTTGTTCTTCTCCTCTGCACGCTCCTTTTGATGCGTGGACGTAGAACTCAATGATCTAGATTTCTTCTTCCATCTCAGTCCAATAGTTGTTGTCTCTCTTCCTCTTGATACTTCCCAATTCCTCCCATATTTGGAATAATTTGTAATAGTCAAAGGATGTGGCCTTTGATCCTCTTGCGAACCTAATTAATTGGGTCTTGTCTGCGCTTATAAGACACTATATCTCCTTGATCTTTTCCAACATAACTTGACCTCCACCCTGGCGCACACTTACACATTCACTGTGAAAAATTGCACCATTCATTCTAAGATTTTGAACTTTATTAGTATCCTAAGGGTCTCACCCTCAAATTCCTTCAAAAAAAATTTTGGGGCCCTCTGGGCACACTCTGCGCTCTTCCTCTTGATATTTTGAGCTCTGAGAAATTTCACACCGCGCGAATTATTCATTGTCTCTCCCGAGCTATTGAAATTGAAACATTTCACCTCTGCACTCCACTTGCACTCGAATGACCCTTCAGACGGAGTATTTCAACACTTTGTTTAAGTGGTGGCCTGATGCACTCCTTGCACAAGTCTTTCTCTTGAATCCTGATCTCTTTCAGGTTCATCAATGCACTCCTTTCATTGGCTCAATGCACAATTGTAGAGCTCTTCCCCAGAGTGTTCAACAACTTCGATTCTCCTCTATTTCCTCAAACACTTTAGAATGTGTTGGTTCTATGCACTCTTTTCACCTGCTCAAAGAACTTATTGCTGAGCCTTTCCTTAAAAGTATTTATCAAATTTGAATTACTTCTCCTTCAAGGGATTTCGAGAGTATTTAATAATTTTGGAGTGTCCTCCCTGACACTCTCCTCTCTGAGCTTCGAACCGATTTCCCTCATGGACACCTTGCACCCACTCAATGCCCACCTGACAGAGCTGTACAAAATATTCAACAACTCTATTTTTGGCGCCTTCTTTGCGCAGTTTCTCCTCCAAGGTGTTCAATAACCTTCAATATCTTCTCTGATTCTATAATTATCCTAGTGTTGTCACCTAGCACATTCTCCTTTGAACGCATAGTATAATTCAAACACACACTCCTTGCGCTGGCTCACAAAGTTATCAATACTTTGTCATTCACTCCTTGCACTTAGCCTAAAAGAACCCATAATAACCCAACAAACTCATAGACAGATAGTGAAGTCTATATTATCCTTTCAAATGAAATCTATCACATACATCTACAACATGTATTCATAAACAAACAAATGACATTCATAAAACACAAGGAAACATACACAAAATCATATGCTAGAAAAACTATAATCTTTGTATTAATATGAACATCAATTACAATATGTGAAAGCTCAGACTGCAACAGAGTCTCGACTCTCCCTCTCCTTCTCTTTTTCAATTTTTTTGAATAATATGAATAATTGATTACAAGGATTTTACAAAAGAAGGGTTCATTGAGCCTTCCCTCCCAAACTACACTAGTGGTGTCTAATCACTATCAAAATGTCCATCTACTGAGGCTTATTACAATATATAAAAATATGGTCCAAATAGGATTTAGATCAACCTACAACCAGCCATTAAAGGCGAATTCAACTTAATCCTATACAAAGGCATGACTCGGTTCTTCTCAATCCTTACATCATTTAATAATAATTTATTACATTGAATTTTTAAATTCAAGGAAAAATGAGAGGGTTGGCACCTCTCTTCTTTCTTGAATTCGTGTTGATGTGTTTCATTACTAGTGCGTGATAAGGTGGAAAGGATGCTCCTACATCATACTCCATGATTGGGAAAATCATGAACTCCTTCTCATGAGCTCCTTTGCTCCACTTTTGAAATCCTCCTGGATCCCAAACTTCTCTCTAGAGTTGTCCACCTTCTCATCTGCTTTGTTGTTGTTGTTGCTACTTCCCTGCTAATCCTACAGGTTATTCTCTGTTCAACCTCCTCCTGCTGAAAACTTCCTCTATTGATTTCATCATCAAATCTTTGATTTCTTCAACCATCTTGTCCAACTTGTCTACTGGATGGCTCCTTTTATGCATACTTACATGTTGCACTTCCTCTTTCTGATCAAGGGAATATCATCCTGATCTCCCATGTTGTCTCCATCACTTGTTGCCTTGACTTTCCACTTCCTTGTAGACTCTAGTTTTGGAGGCTCCTTACTGATCTATTGCTCAACCATCTCCTTTGAAAATTCAACTTCTTCAAGTTCCTCAGTTGGTATATCTCCAGATTCCTCCAACTACTCCTTGGACTAGAATTCTTCTCCATTTTCTTCCAACTTAACCTATTGGATGTGCTGACTTTGCACTATCACCCTTCTCTCTAGGGCTTTCAATTCCTTGTACAGATCAATAAAGTCCATGCTTCCTGCTTCCTCTTATGCTATAGGCTTCAATGCTACAGTCATCCCCTCTTCATCTTCCTGGCTTAAAATTTTGAGCAATTCTGTTGAATGCTCTTCTTTTTCTTCTTTTGCTTGGGAATATTTTGATGTTTGCTCCTTCTCCTCCATGACAAACACAACTTGTTCTCCTTCTTCTATTGGACCTAAAAATTGGGTACTAGCCTTCATTGGGCTAATTGGTAGGAATGTATTGATTCCCCCAATGATCAGAATAATCCTTTGATCATCCTCTATCAACACTCCTTGCATACCTGAACTTCCTACTAAGTTCTTGAGACTCTCAAACAGTCTCATTTTATCTCCATCGCCTACCTGGAAATTTGGGATTTTACTTCTGCCCTCCAGGTAGTCTATGGGATCTCTAACTAATATCTTCTCATTTCCCACTTGGCAATATGAATTTTCATCACTGCCCTCCTAGGAGTTCATGAGATCCTCCATTGATCTCATCTCATTTACCACCTACCAATATGAAAATTCACCTCTGCCATCCTGGCAGTTCATGAGGTCAATTGATCTCACTTCCTCCTCACTGAGGTTCTCCCAAACTTCCGATTCACAGATGCAAACCATATCCTCTTCTTCACTGAGGTCTTAAATTTACCTCAGCTACCTCCTCAACACTTTGGACTGCCTCTTGGAAACCAAATTTGGACAAGCCATTTTACTTTCTCCTTCATGGACCACTCATACCTCCAGCGTAAATGTTCCTCCTATTGCATCTTCAAGGTTAGCTTATCAAGATCTACTCTCATCTCCTCGATCTCTCTATTCATTTGCACTTTCCTTACCTACTGGAGACCTTCTTCTCGCCCTCTTCCATGGCCTTCACTAGCCATCTTATTTGTCTTCATCCCACCTGGTTGTCTGTTGTCTATTTTGCAACTTAGAGTACCTCCATCTTTCTCCTGCAACCCACATGGTTGTCTATTGACTACTGCACACTTGAAAACAATCACACACAAAGCATCAACACTCTTTCTCCATTCACTTGTTGTCTATAAATGACATTTTCTCTCTGATACCACTTGATGGTATCAGACTTACCACTTTATTTTACACTGAGCATAATTTGAGGCTATGATACCACTTGATGAAGGTCCCCTCCCTCTTCTAGGGGATGTGCAACCTCCCAATAAAGGATATTCACTTCGCTGAGCCGAATTATCTCTTCGGGGCTCATCTAAACACTGGATTTAATTCACACAGGCCCCCTTGTGTTACCCATGCAAGTTCGATTCACCGACACGCCTTTTCTCTGGCACTTGTGGTAACTCTAAGTGGCGAGCATTAGTTCCTCTACGAGGCCCCTCCAGCTTTATAACCACGAGCTATAACCTATGGCTCTCCCCTTCACGAGTTCGGGCTTCGATGGGTTTGAGTGAAGCTGATTCTTTTTTTCCTGAACTCCAGACCAATGAAATGACCCAGACATAAATCTACAACCCACACTTCTCCAATAGCCAATGACTATGATTGACTTCGTGGCTCCGGCTTTTGGAGTCCCAAGTGTTTGAAACACCTTTTACCTCAAATTTATTCATACTCAGAGCTACGGATCGAGTGCCACATGCACACCTTGATCGACGGTTAAAACACATCCACATCGGACAAATTCCAGGCAACACTCCTCTACTCTCTTTCTTCTGGAAATTCAACCCACCGGAGTAAATATCTTCTCCTCATGCATCGCTTCATTTATCAATGAATCTTGTTTGTTCCGGGCTTCGAGACTTGTGACCTTCAAAATTTTACTCTCCAAATTCCCTGAAGTGTCCTATCACCGAAGTGATATATTTGACGCCCCGTGTCCAAACCACTGATGGCTAGGATTAGCTTCTTACATCTCGAGCTCTGGATGACTTTTGGTGAATGACTGCACTTCCTCCTTTATTTTATGGAGTGCACTCTTCTTGATTCCATGGTCTGATGATGTGGGACCCTCTTAGATCGATGACCATGATTTACTTTGGAAATTTGGCCTTCGAGAGTTTTTGCCTCACCACTTGTGCTTTCCTCCGAAGTTATCTTCTCCCGAAGCATGTGGAACCCCACCACATGTCCTTCCCAGATCCAACAGTCCATATTTATTAGGCCTTTGTGAATTTGACAGAAATCGCTCTTTGCTCCATGCAAGTCTCCCGGAGCTTTATCTCCCGAACTCTCTGAACTTCTCCCACGTATCCTCCTTGATACCTATGACTTCGATGACTTCGGGACTTCGGCCTTCAATAGTCCTTCCTCTTCCACACTCCAATTCCTCAGAAGTACTTATGCTCCACAGTGTAGGATATGATGACACCTTTCCTCACTAATGGATGACCCATATCTGGTTTGGATCCCAATGATTTCGGGAGTTTTTTCTACCTCCACACCTTGGATCTTCTGGATTACTACTTCTCTAAATTAAATGATCCACTAAGACACAACCTTTGCAATGGACGACTCATATATTCTCCGACTCCCTACAACTTCGAGAGTTTTTCCTCCTTCTGCACCCTCTTTCTCCTGAAGTTCCTCCCTTCAGGACTCCAAGATCTTGTACCACGTGCCTCCTGACATTGGATGGCTAGGATCTTCTCTGCTACTTCAGGCTTTGAGAATTTTTTCACACTTCTAAACTGAAAAATCCCGTAGTGTTATTTCTCTGAAGTTTCAAGTATTTCACCACATGTCCCTCCTGACGATGGGCGGTGTCGATCCACTTCTGGACTTCAATTGTTCACTCTCTAGTTCACTAATAGGGGTTAATTTTCATGCACTTTAACTGTATCCAATGACTATTGATCCTCCGCACTCAGAGCTAATGGTTGGGATCGATTCTTCTCCTCTGCACGCTCCTTTTGATGTCTGGACATAGGATTCAATGATCCAGATCTATTCTTGCAGCTTGATCCAAGAATTGTTGTCACTCTTCCTCCTAATATTTACCACTTCCTACTGAATTTGGAAGAATTTGTAATAGTCAAAGGTTGCAACCTTTGATCCTTTTGTGAACCCGACTACTTGGGCCTCATCTTCACTTCTAAAATGATATCTCTCCTTGAGCTTTTCCAACATAAATTGACCTTGGACCTAGTGCATAATTACTCCTTCACTGTGCAAACTTGCACCATTCCTTCTAATATTTTTAACTTGCTCATTCTCCTAAGGGTCTCTCCTTTAACTTCCTTCAAAGGACTTTCTGGTTCCCTCCTAACACACTCTGCGCTCTTCCTATTGAGCTTATGAACTTTGAATAAGTTCAAATCATGTGAACTTTGTGTTGCATCTTCTAAGCTATTTAACTTGAAACAATTCACCTCTACACAATCCTTGCACTCGACTGAGCCTTTAGATGGCCTCTTTCAATACTTTTTCTAATTGTAGTTTGGTGCACTCCTTCCAAAAGTTTTCCTCTTAATCTCTATCAAGTTCACCAATGCAGTCCTTGTATTTTCTCAATGCACACTTGCATATATCTTCCCCAAAGTGTTCATCAACTTTGGTTTTCCTCGATTTCCTCCAACACTTTAGAATGTGTTGGATCTGTGCACTCTTTGCACCTGCTCAAAGCACTCCTTGTTGAGCCTTTCCTTTAGCGTATTCAACAACTCTGAAGTACTTCTCCTTCAACATTTTTCCATAGTATTCAGTAATTCTGGGGTATCCTCGCTGACACTCTCCTTTATGGGCTCGGAACAGATTTCCCTCGTGCACACCTTGCACCCGTTCAATTCCCACCTGGCAGAGCTCTACAAAATATTCAACAACTCTGTTTCTTATGCCTTATCTACATAGTTTCTCCTCTAAGGTGTGGAGTAACCTTGAGGATCCTCTCTAAGTATATAATTATCCTAGTGTGATCACCTGGCACATTCTCCTTTGAACTCAAAGTAGAATTCAGATACGCACTCCTTGCATTGGCTCACAGAGTTCTCAATAATCTGTGCTGCACTCCTTTCACTTAGCCTAAAAGAACCCAGAACAACCCAATAAACCCACATATAGATACTGAAGTCTATGTTATCTCTGTAGATGAAATCTATCACATACATCTACAACATTTATTCATAAACACACAAATGACATTCATAAAACACAAGGAAACATACACATAATCATATGCAGGAAAAATTGTTATCTTTGTATTAATATGAACATCAGTTACAATATGTGTAAGCTCGGAATCCAACAAAGTCTCGACTCTCCCTCTCCTTTTTCTTTCAAATTTTTTGAATAATATGAATAATTTATTACAAGGATTTTACAAAACAGTGTCTCATTAAGCATTCCCTCCCAAACTACACTAGTGGTGTCTAATCATCATCAAAACACCTATATACTGAGGATTATTACAATAATTGAAAATCTAGTCCAAGTCAAATCTCGATCAACCTACAACCAACCATTAAATGTGACTTCAACTTCAGCCTATAGAAAGTCATGACTCGACTCTGCTCAAGCCTTACGACATTTAATAATAGATTATTACATTGAAATTTTAAATTCAAGGCAAAATGAGAGGGTTGACACCTCTCTCCTCTCTTGAATGCGCGTTTATGTGCTCTATTATTGGTGCACGATGAGGTGGAAAGTATGCTCCTACATCACATTGAAACATACATATTCACTGTATAATTTCAAATTGCATCATTCCCAAATGGTAAAGTTAGATTGTGCTCTTTTCCTTCCGATCCAACTTCTTCCAGTCATTTGTTGAAGTTCCTGTAGGTGTTGTACCTGGATCTACTGTGATCCACTAATCTCTATCCACCAACAGATCTTCCATCTTGAGCTTCGACAACTGAAAACTTTTCCCATTAAACTTCTTGATCTACATTTTTGAATTGCTTGCCATTTATTTTAACCTGAAACATCGATACCAAAGATCTCCCACTGTAACAAGGCTTATCACAGTCCCAAGCCAAACCCTTGACCAAAAAGGTGTCCCCCTAAAGCCAACAAATCTCTGATACTAAATGTAGATTTTAACCTTGTACAATATTTAATGCAAAGATATTTTTAGTAAAAGAACAAAAAAAATACAATGGAAAATACAAACATTACACAGATATTTTTCCCCTGGAAACCCAAACTTGAGAAACCAACATATTTTATATTCATTCATAGTGATACATTGTTTACAATACAATATACATATATGATCTAGCGGCTTCCAAAACCCTAACCCAATGACATGTATTAGTCAACAACGCTAATTCCTTAACCGGAGATAGAAGACCATTGAAAAAATCCCATGTGCTGAAAAACAACCCAACAATGGACACAAAAATCTAGGCAACACGAAAAATGAGGCAAAAACGGGACAGGTTTCTCAAAGAAAAACAAATTCTCGGGGGTGCTTCGTATGAACCCCAATGCATGGGGATTTATCCCCCCTGTACCCGCCTCAAACCCCCCTACATTCCATGTGCAACACAGACACTACTACTCGTGCAAATAATATAACACATACCCAACAATTTCGAAGATGTCAAAATAAACCAAAGTAGTTTAAATCTCCTCCAATACGGGTTGCAATAAAATATTATAGTAGGTCTGAATTTTCCAGGCCCAATTTTTGACATTCATGGAGTCACCAAAAAGTTGAATGGTGTGTAGCCCTTGTTGAATGGAAAATTTGAGTAATAGTAGTGCCATGAGTTCATTGTAGTTATTTTTACCTTTTCCTAGCCCCATTTTTATTTTGAAAAAATGTTATTAAAAAATATGAAGGACCCCCCCCCACAGAGGAGATTTTGAGAAGCACCATAAAAATAATCCAAAGGAAAGGATGGGTCTATGAGTTTGGGATGAGAAGCTCAAATGATAGGCATGTTATTTTCTTGGGGAAAGTTCTGATGTATCAAGGTAATTTTGGCTGCAATTAGTTCACGTACAGATGCCTTGTCCTAAAACATAGCTAATTTCATGGTCAACCAAATACCCCAGCTGATGACAAGATGCATATATTTTAGTTTTTTTGTGGGTGGGTTTTTGTAGAAAATTTTTCCAGGTTTGCTGGACTGAATGCCCATTCCAAACACAAGGCTTCCTTAGGAGAGAGGATGCTTCCCCCCATTCTTTCAATGTGAACAGGCAGAAGATGAGGATGTGAGCAATGGATTCATTTTTCACTTTGCATAGAGGAAACCATCTAGACCCTGTGACTTGATACTTTCTCATCTTGTCCCAGGTGGGGACATTGTTTACCATAGCATACCACATGAAAATATTGGTTTTTAAAGGGGATTTGAGTTTCCAAAGTCTTCTCCACCACCAACACAGTTCTCTTTGGAGGATATCGACATTAAGTGCAATGTAGACTAGTTTGGGAGTGTAGACCCCAGGTGGGGATTTTTTTCAAACCAGTTCATCATCCATATCCAAGAGACTAATTTGACCTCATAGGAGTGCGAAAATGTAATTGTCCCATTGTAATTTGATATCTCTCTCTATTTCAAAAGTAGTAGAGCTATACCACCCCTGTTTTCAGATGTTTGGGTTTCTCGTTCAACAATTTAATTTAGTTTGTGGAAGCCTTGTTGGTGTAAGTGATCTAGTATGGCCTATGGTAGAATATGTGAGTTTCTACTACCAGGCCAAGGATCTATTCTAATGTGAACTTGATCACCCCTTCCTACTTTCCAGGACAATCCATCCCCTATCACATGGAAGGATTTAACCACTTCCTTCCAGATAATTGAGAAGCTTTACAATTTCGTATCAGTCCTTTCAATCTAATATCCCACTGAATATTGCTTGATATATTTGTGAACCATGACTTGTGTCCATA
The DNA here is from genome assembly GCA_000966675.3 of Picea glauca. NCBI lineage: Eukaryota > Viridiplantae > Streptophyta > Pinopsida > Pinales > Pinaceae > Picea > Picea glauca. Next base: position 537,676 of record JZKD02S0443998.1, on the reverse strand, counting down.
AGTTGGTAGTAGTAAAAAGTCTCCAACAAACTTTGGTTGCTAAATCTTTTGAGAAAATGAAAATATTATTTAGTCCCCATCCTCCCAGTGCTTTTGGACGAGTCAATGATTCCCATTTTTCCCATGGCATAGTAATTTTTCCTTCGGTACTAACCATATGAATCATAAGCATATACATTATATTTTTTCCAAAATCCCTTGGGTAATCCACAAGAGAGACATCCAATAAATTGGTATAGCCTCAAGGATCGATTTTGTCAGTGTCTTCCTACCTACCCTAGAGAGCCACCGAAAACTCCATACATTTAGTCTCTCTTCGAGTTTTGCTAAAAGAAACTACCATTCATGTGAGAGATATTTGTTTTCCTTAAGCTTGAAGCCCATATATTTTATACCTAGTGAGAGGTTTTGAAGTGGTATGGGGAAGATATTTGTGTAGATGGTTGATGTTGCAACCTCCAAATTGATTAGGGTTAAAGAGGATTTTTGTGAATTAATAACCATCCCTGTAGCATCCCAGAAGAGTTGGAGAATATCAACTAATGTTTCAGCATTCCTCGGTCTTCCACTACAAAAAAATAGTACATCATCTACAAAGAGTAGATGAGTAATTTTGAAGTCTGGAGAGGTATGAATCCCATGAAAATATCCCAAGGAGGAGGCAAATTCAATGGCCTCGCTTAACCCTTTTGCTACCAAAAGGAAGAGCAGTGGCGAAAGGGGGAAGCCTTGTCTCATCTCCCTTTATGAGCTAAATAATGGAGAGGCTACCCCATTTATAAGTATTGTAATGGAGACAAAGGAAATCCAAGCCATTACCCATTTGATGAAGGGAACCTCAAACCCCAAATGTGTAAGAAGCATCCTAATCAAAGACCAACTTACTTGGTCAAAATATTTTGAGAGATCAATTTTCAGAATATCCCCTTTGGTCCTCGAAGATATAAGGCTATGAATTCCTTCTTGAGCCACTCTGATGGATTCATGAATATGATGACCATTTAAGAAACCAAATTGTTCTTTTGAAATAGAATCTGAGATAATAGGTTTTAGGCATCTTGCGATGATTTTTGCCACTATTTTTATATGCAATTGTAGAGGGAGATAGGCATGAACTCATCAAAGGAGAGGATTCATCTTTTTTCATTATAAAATCTAGGAAAATTGCGTTAAAGGGGGAATGCATCATTCCATTCCGTCTGGATTCTTCAACCACATGGAGGAGATCAACTCCAAATAGATCATAAAACCCAATATAAAATTCAATTGACCAACCATCTAGCCCCGGGCTCTTATCTTTATGGAAGCTATGAAGTGGTTCCTTTAATTCATGTTCATTAAATTCCCTGTAGATTTTTTTGTTCATTTCATCGTCCACAATGATGGGATAATAGAGGGAAATCCAGACAATTTTTCCATTATTTTCCCTTTGATCAACCTTATACAAATATTTGAAATAATGTTTTCCCATCTCGACCAATCCCTCAAATGTTGATACCTTCCTACCATCCTGGTTGTGCAGGTTTTAAATTGTGTTTGTGGATTTTTTACCTTTGGAAAAAGAATGGAATAATTTGGTATTATCATCCCCCTTTTCGAGCCAGATGATCCTACTTTTCAGTCTCCATGTTGCCTCTTGTTCAACCAATATCTGTCTGGGTTGAGATTCCAAGGTCTTTAGAGTTTCCTGCGAGGTTTTAGTTAAGAACCCCAAGTCTGTCGATTGGTAGAGAATATCAATATTTTATTCTATATGCTTTAGCTCTATTTCCTCCTTTATCATTATTTCTCAAGCCCATGGGATTGAAAAATGTTTGATTATTTCCATAGTTTTTGCAAACTGCAGACCTACTGGAGAAATCAAGATCAGTTCAAAAGGTTTCTAGTTGGACTTAACTAGGTATAGAAAACTTTAATATGAGAGCCAGGAAGAATTGGATTTTAAGGGGGACGGTAGCTTGATAGACCCACCATCCAAATCCAGCCAAATCATTGAGCGATCATATTCTCCCCTAGAGCTAATTGATTGTCTGACTTGCAAATTTGAGTCCATCAATTTTTTTGAGACCAAAAAATGATCTAATCACTTAGCGACGCTTGTGTCCCCAGCCCACATGTTTCTCTAGTTTGGGCTAAGCCTTTAGGGGGATATGTCTAGATGGCCATTAATAGAAAGAAGATGTGAGAACATGGCAGAGAGGTGATCAGGTCACACATTAGGTCCCCAAACCTTCAGCATTCCCAGAGAAAATTTTAGATCTCCCCCCAGGATGAGGTTATTAACCTTCAAAATATTGAACTTGAAAATTGATTCCCAAAAGGAAGTCCTCTCCATATAGGGTCCATAAGTATTCAATATCCGGAATTACTTCCCCATGCCTTCCACAAATAATTCTGCGCCCAGACATGAGTTGAGTGCCTGGGAATTTAGGATTTTTATTGAACATTTGTGCCACCCAATAATTAAACCACCTAATCTACCATTGGCATCGATCCCATCAAAGTGTTAGCCTAGGAGTAGAGTTTCTACAATGGTAGATGTTGTGGTAAAGTCATCCATTACTTCTTGGAGAAAAAGGACATCTAGTTGATGTGTAAATATCAACCCTTTGAGGGAATATTTATTTTGCAGGATCGCCAGACCCCTGCAGTTGAAGGATAGAAATTTCATGGGGGAACCTCACCAGTGGTGTGCACTTCGCTAAGTTCCCCAACAATGGACCTTTGTTGTCTAGAAGCAATTTTGATTCAGGTGCAATTTTATTCCTTTGAAAGGAGGGATGCTCACCCACAACCATTTTTTATGAGTGAGGGATTCTGAGTTTTGACCAAGCCCAACTTCCTTAGAGGGAGGCTTGAGTGTGGTTTTGTTCCTTAGTTGAAAAAGGATGGATATTTCCTCTGAGTTTCTCAAAGTAGGCTCATTATTGGATACAGAGGAGGGTGGATTAGAGGGGGGAAGTGGGAGAAGAGAGAGAGAGGATAGGGAGGGGATGGATACTTGAGAGGGGGGTCTGGCCAGAGAAGGGAAAGGGGAGCAAAGGTTTTGTGTGAGAGGGGATTTCNAAGGATCTATTCTAATGTGAACTTGATCACCCCTTCCTACTTTCCAGGACAATCCATCCCCTATCACATGGAAGGATTTAACCACTTCCTTCCAGATAATTGAGCAGCTTTACAATTTCTTATCAGTCCTTTCAATCTAATATCCCACCGAATATTGCTTGATATATTTGTGAACCATGACTTGTGTCCATAAGTTGGTAGTAGTAAAAAGTCTCCAACAAACTTTGGTTTCTAAATCTTTTGAGAAAATGAAAATATTATTTAGTCCCCATCCTCCGAGTGCTTTTGGACGAGCCAATGATTCCCATTTTTCCCATGGCATAGTAATTTTTTCCTTCGGTCCTAACCATATGAATCATAAGCATATACGTTATATTTTTTCTAAAATCCCTTGGGTAATCCACAAGAGAGACATCCAATAAATTGGTATAGCCTCAAGGATCGATTTTGTCAGTGTCTTCCTGCCTACCCTAGAGAGCCACCGAAAAATCCATACATTTAGTCTCTCTTCGAGTTTTGCTAGAAGCAACTACCATTCATGTGAGAGATATTTTTTTTCCTTAAGCTTGAAGCCCATATATTTTATACCTAGTGAGAGGTTTTGAAGTGGTATGGGGAAGATATTTTTGTAAATGGTTGATGTTGCAACCTCCAAATTGATTAGGGTTAAAGAGGATTTTTGTGAATTAATAACCATCCCTGTAGCATCCCAGAAGAGTTGGATAATATCAACTAATGTTTCAGCGTTCCTCGGTCTTCCACTACCAAAAAATAGTGCATCATCTACAAAGAGTAGATGAGTAATTTTGAAGTCTGGAGAGGTATGAATCCCATGAAAATATTCTGAGGAGGAGGCAAATTCAATGGCCCTGCTTAACCCTTTTTCTACTAAAAGGAAGTGTAGTGGAGAAAGGGGGAACCCTTGACTCAGCTCCCTTTATGAGCTAAAGAATGGAGAGGCTACCCCATTTATAAGTATTGCAAAGGAGACAAAGGAAATCCAAGCCATTACCCATTTGATGAAGGGAAACTCAAACCCCAAATGTGTAAGAAGCAGCCTAATCAAAGACCAACTTACTTGGTCAAAATATTTTGAGAGATCAATTTTCAGAATATCCCCTTTGTTCCTTGAAGATATAAGGCTATAAATTCCTTCTTGAGCCACTCTGATGGATTCATGAATATGATGACCATTTAAGAAACCAAATTGTTCTTTTGAAATAGAATCCAAGATAATAGGTTTTAGGCGTCTTGCGATGATTTTTGCCACTATTTTTATATGCAATTGTAGAGGGAGATAGGCATGAACTCATGAAAGGAGAGGATTCATCTTTTTTCATTATAAAATCCTGGAAAGTTGCGTTAAAGGGGGAATGCATCATTCCATTCCGTCTGGATTCTTCAACCACATGGAGGAGATCAACTCCAAACAGATGATAAAACCCAATATAAAATTCAATTGACCAACCATCTAGCCCTGGGCTCTTATCTTTATGGAAGCTATGAAGTGGTTCCTTTAATTCATGTTCATTAAATTCCCTGTAGATTTTTTTGTTCATTTCATCATCCATAATGATGGGATAATAGAGGGAAATCCAGACAATTTTTGCAATATTTTCCCTTTGATCAACCTTATACAAATATTTGAAATAATGTTTTCCCATCTCGACCAATCCCTCAAATGTTGATACCTTCCTACCATCCTGGTTGTGCATGTTTCAAATTGTGTTTGAGGATTTTTTACCTTTGGAAAAAGAATGGAATAATTTGGTATTATCATCCCCCTTTTCGAGCCAGATGAACCTACTTTTCAGTCTCCATGTTACCTCTTGTTCAACCAATATCTGTCTAGGTTGAGATTCCAAGGTGTTTAGAGTTTCCTGCGAGGTTTTAGTTAAGAACCCCAAGTCTGTCGATTGGTAGAGAATCTCAATATTTTATTCTATATGCTTCAGTTCTATTTCCTCCTTTATTATTATTTCTCGAGCCCATGGGATTGCAAAATGTTTGATTATTTCCATAGTTTTTGCAAACTGCTCGGGTTAAAAGGTCTCTAGTTGGACTTAACTAGGTATAGAAAACTTTAATTCGAGAGCCAGGAAGAATTGGATTTTAAGGGGGACGGTAGCTTGATAGACCCACCATCCAAATCCAGCCAAATCGTTGAGCGATCATATTCTCCCCCAGAGTCGATCGATTTTCTGACATGCAAATTTGAGTCCATCAATTTTTTCGAGACCAAAAAATAATCTAATCACTTCGCGACCCTTGTGTCCCCAGCCCGCATGTTTCTCTAGTTCGGGCTAAGCCTTCAGGGGGATATGTCTAGATGGCCATTAATAGAAAGAAGATGTGAGAACATGGAAGAGAGGTGATCAGGTCGCACAATAGGTCCCCAAACCTCCGCCATTCCCAGAGAAAATTTTAGATCTCCCCCCAGGATGAGGTTATTAACCTTCAAAATATTGAACTTGAAAATTGATTCCCAAAAGGGGGTCCTCTCCATATAGGGTCCATAAGTATTCAATATCCCGAATTACTTCCCCATGCCTTCCACAAATAATTCCATGCCTAGACATGAGTTGAGTTCCCAGGAATTTAGGATTTTTATTGAACATTTGTGCCACCCAATAATTAAACCACCTGATCTACAATTGGCATCGATCCCATCAAATTTTTAGCCTGGGAGTAGAGTTTCTACAATGGTAGATGTTGCGGTAAACTCATCCATTACTTCTTCGAGAAAAAGGACATCTATTTGATGTGTAAATATCAACCCTTTGAGGGAATATTTATTTTGCAGGATCGCTAGACCCCTGCAGTTGAAGGATAGAAATTTCATGGGGGAACCTCACCAGTGGTGTGCACTTCGCTAAGTTCCCCAACAATGGACCTTTGTTGTCTAGAAGCAATTTCGATTCAGGTGCAATTTTATTCCCTTGAAAGGAGGGATGCTCACCCACAACCATTTTTTATGAGTGAGATCTTGTGAGTTTTGACCAAGCCCAACTTCCTTAGAGGGAGGCCTGAGTGTGGTTTGGTTCCTTAGTTGAAAAAGGATGGATATTTCCTCCGAGTTTCTCAAAGTGGGCTCATTATTGGATACAGAGGAGTTTGGATTAGAGGGGGGAAGTGGGAGAAGAGAGAGAGAGGATAGGGAGGGGAGGGATACTTGAGAGGGGGGTCTGTCCAAAGAAGGGAAAGGGGAGCAAAGGTTTTGTGTGAGAGGGGATTTCTCAAGTTTTAGAAATTTGAAGGCCCGATGAGGGTCAAGAATTGACAAAGGGATAGAGAGGTGCATATTCAGAAATGCATCAAAAGAGGCAACCTGAAATGTACCTTGAGATAGTAGAGACACCTATATTAGTGCCTGAGGGAGGGCTCATCTAGAAACAAGCCGTACAGAATATGGATCAATACCATCAGAATCCTGTAGTGTGATAACTATTGTACTACATAGAGTATGTAGTGATCTTGAAGAAGAGGAGGTGGATGAAGAGTCTGAGCCTGTGGGAGATGACATTCCCAGTGTTCATCAGCCTGAGGAGGCTGAGAAGAGTTTGTTTGGATAATATAAGGTAGTGGGAATTATTTTAAGATATTCCCATGGGNCAAAGGTTTTGTGTGAGAGGGGATTTCTCAAGTTTTAGAAATTTGAAGGCCCGATGAGGGTCAAGAATTGACAAAGGGATAGAGAGGTGCATATTCAGAAATGCATCAAAAGAGGGAAACTGAAATGTACCTTGAGATAGTAGAGACACCTATGTTAGTGCCTGAGGGAGGGCTCATCTAGAAACAAGCCATCCAGAATATGGATCAATACCATCAAAATCCTGTAGTGTGCCAACTATTGTACTACATAGAGTATGTAGTGATCCTGAAGAAGAGGTGGATGAAGAGTCTGAGCCTGTGGGAGATGACATTCCCCAGTGTTCATCAGCTTGAGGAGGCTGAGAAGAGTTTGTTTGGATAATATAAGGTAGTGGGAATTATTTTAAGATATTCCCATGGGCGGGACAATGCCTGCAATGAAATGGGATAACCTCGTAGTAAAGTATCTAAGCCCAGGTTCAACCCATTTCCGTTATGTTGAGCTCTTTCCTCATGTCGCCCCTTATGTTTAATGAGACAAAAATATGGGCCAACTCCATATAACCTATCTCCCTGAAGGTAAAGTCTGCATCTAAATNCTACAAAGAGTAGATGAGTAATTTTGAAGTCTGGAGAGGTATGAATCCCATGAAAATATCCCAAGGAGGAGGCAAATTCAATGGCCTTGCTTAACCCTTTTGCTACCAAAAGGAAGAGTAGTGGTGAAAGGGGGAAGCCTTGCCTCAGCTCCCTTTATGAGCTAAAGAATGGAGAGGCTACCCCATTTATAAGTATTGCAAATGAGACGAAGGAAATCCAAGCCATTACCCATTTGATGAAGGGAACCTCAAACCCCAAATGTGTAAGAAGCAGCCTAATCAAAGACCAACTTAATTGGTCAAAATCGTTTGAGAGATCAATTTTCAGAATATCCCCTTTGGTCCTTGAAGATATAAGGCTATGAATTCCTTCTTGAGCCACTCTGATGGATTCATGAATATGATGACCGTTTAAGAAACCAAATTGTTCTTTTGAAATAGAATCTGAGATAATAGGTTTTAGGCGTCTTGTGATGATTTTTGCCACTATTTTTATATGCAATTGTAGAGGGATATATGCATGAACTCATCAAAGGAGAGGATTCATCTTTTTTCATTATAAAATCTAGGAAAGTTGCGTTAAAGGGGGAATGCGTCATTGCATTCCGTCTGGATTCTTCAACCACATGGAGGAGATCAACTTCAAACAGATCATAAAACCCAATATAAAATTCAATTGACCAACCATCTAGCCCTGGGCTCTTATCTTTATGGAAGCTATGAAGTGGTTCCTTTAATTCATGTTCATTAAATTCCCTATAGATTTTTTTGTTCATTTCATCGTCCACAATGATGGGATAATAGAGGGAAATCGAGACAATTTTTGCAATATTTTCCCTTTGATCAACCTTATACAAATATTTGAAATAATGTTTTCCCATCTCGACCAATCCCTCAAATGTTGATACCTTCCTACCATCCTGGTTGTGTAGGTTTCAAATTGTGTTTGAGGATTTTTTACCTTTGGAAAAAGAATGGAATAATTTGGTATTATCATCCCCCTTTTCGAGCCAGATCAACCTACTTTTCAGTATCCATGTTGCCTCTTGTTCAACCAATATCTGTCTGGGTTGAGATTCCAAGGTCTTTAGAGTTTCCTGCAAGGTTTTAGTTAAGAACCCCAAGTTTGTCGATTGGTAGAGAATCTCAATATTTTATTCTATATGCTTCAGTTCTATTTCCTCCTTTATTATTATTTCTCAAGCCCATGGGATTGCAAAATCTTTGATTGTTTCCATAGTTTTTGAAAACTGCAGACCTGTTGGAGAAATCAAGCTCGGGTCAAAAGGTCTCTAGTTGGACTTAACTAGGTATAGAAAAGTTTAATCCGAGAGCTAGGAAGAATTGGATTTTAAGGGGGATGGTAGCTTGATAGACCCACCATCCAAATCCAGCCAAATCATTGAGCGATCATATTCTCCCCCAGAGCCGATCGATTTTCTGACTTGCAAATTTGAGTCCATCAATTTTTTCGAGACCAAAAAATGATCTAATCACTTCGCGACCCTTGTGTCCCCAGCCCGCATGTTTCTCTAGTTCGGGCTAAGCCTTCAGGGGGATATGTCTAGATGGCCATTAATAGAAAGAAGATGTGAGAACATGGCAGAGAGGTGATCAGGTTTCACATTAGGTCCCCAAACCTCCGCCATTCCCAGAGAAAATTTTAGATCTCCCCCCAGGATGAGGTTATTAACCTTCAAGATATTGAACTTGAAAATTGATTCCCAAAAGGGGGTCCTCTCCATATAGGGTACATAAGTATTCAATATCCCAAATTACTTCCCCATGCCTTCCACAAATAATTCCACGCCTAGACATGAGTTGAGTGCCCAGGAATTTAGGATTTTTATTGAACATTTGTGCCACCCAATAATTAAACCACCTGATCTACCATTGACATCGATCCCATCAAAGTGTTAGCCTGGGAGTAGAGTTTCTACAATGGTAGATGTTGTGGTAAACTCATCCATTACTTCTTGGAGAAAAAGGACATCTAGTTGATGTGTAAATATCAACCATTTGAGGGAATATTTATTTTGTAGGATCGCCAGACCCCTGCAGTTGAAGGATAGCAATTTCATGGGGGAACCTCACCAGTGGTGTGCACTTCGCTAAGTTCCCCAACAATGGACCTTTGTTGTCTAGAAGCAATTTTGATTCAGGTGCGCTTTTATTCCTTTGAAAGGAGGGATGCTCACCCACAACCATTTTTTATGAGTGAGAGCTTCTGAGTTTTGACCAAGCCCAACATCCTTAGAGGGAGGTCTAAGTGTGGTTTGGTTCCTTAGTTGAAAAAGGATGGATATTTCCTCCGCGTTTCTCAAAGTGGGCTCATTATTGGATACAGAGGAGGGTGGATTAGAGGGGGGAAGTGGGAGAAGAGAGAGAGAGGATAGGGAGGGGAGGGATACTTGAGAGGGGGGTCTGGCCAGAGAAGGCAAAGGGGAGCAAAGGTTTTGTGTGAGAGGGGATTTCTCAAGTTTTAGAAATTTGAAGGCCCGATGAGGGTCAAGAATTGACAAAGGGATAGAGAGGTGCATATTCAAAAATGCATCAAAAGAGGGAACCTGAAATGTACCTTGAGATAGTAGAGACCCCTATGTTAGTGCCTGAGGGAGGGCTCATATAGAAACAAGCCGTACAGAATATGGAGCAATACCATCAGAATCCTGTAGTGTGCCAAGTATTGTACTACATAGAGTATGTAGTGATCCTGAAGAAGAGGAGGTGGATGAAGAGTCTGAGCCGGTGGGAGATGACATTCCCTAGTGTTCATCAGCCTGAGGAGGCTGAGAAGAGTTTGTTTGGATAATATAAGGTAGTGGGAATTATTTTAATATATTCCCATGGGAGGGACAATGTTTGCAGTGAAATGGGATAACCTCGTAGTAAAGTATCTAAGCCTAGGTTCAGCCCATTTCCGTTATGTTGAGCTCTTTCCTCATGTCGCCCCTTATGTTTAATGAGACAAAAATATGGGCCAACTCCATATAACCTATCTCCCTGAAGGTAAAGTCTGCATCTAAATAATATCCCAATATATTCCTAATAGCTTGGAATACTTTTAAAGACCCGATGTGAGGCAAAATACCTGGAAGACAAACCCAAATGGGAAAGGATTCCATTCTCTCACTAGAGGCATCAAAATTTGGATCCAATAGTTTTACAAGAGATGGGGAGGATTCAATGGTCCAACATCCAATGAAAGCTTCAGAAGCCTCCTCTACCCCCAAAACAATTATCAAAAACCATCCCCGAGAGAGACACTAAATCCGAGGAGATGGGAATTGGGACAACCCCCAAGTAATAACCACCCAAGATTTGAGAGTTTATCACTGAAGTGGCAACCATAAACCTTCCCCATCACATATTTTCTTTCCATTTCCACAACTTATTCCATTGATAGGTCTTCACCCATAATGAGATTCGAGGAATCTAAAAAGACCCCTATACATGTGTTCTTCTTCTGAGGTTTGTAGTTCGAGTGAGCATCTTGACCCCAAGATAGACTGAGGGTCTCTGAGACAACAAAAAATCCTTCTAATGCACTATCCCATCCTTTGATATTTTTTAGAGGAATATAAGGGGCAATGAAACCCTCCAGTGAACCCCCACTAAGAGGTTCAGAGAAAATACTCGTACCCAGGTCAGGAAAAGGGAAAGATCCTAAACAAGGGACGTTTGGATATTGAAACCCTTGTAGGAGAGCCATTGAAACAACATATGTCGATAGAGGTCCACCATAGGAAGATGAAAACTATGAGAGCTCTGAGAAAAAATTCATAACATATGGATCTAGGAAGTCCCAGGAGAAAGAGGCAGGGAGTGGTGAACCTACCGAGGCTAGTGGAGAAAAAACCTCGCAACCTGTCCCTAATTCCTCAAACTCGTTAAGAGAGAAGGGATAGGAGGTCAGGGTCCACGAGGGAAATTCTCCGGTGGTAAAACTATTTTTGTACTACAATGAATGATGTAGAACTAAAGATGAAACCGATGCCAGATCCTCAGAAGAAGGAAATAAGGAAGAAGAAACGCATGGAGTATCCCCCCAAATTGATGCCACATCAGCTATTGGGATGACCCTGATGGAAGCAAGGGGAGGGATTCTAGCTGATGGGAACCAATGGAGAGGTTTAGAGGGGTGCAACGTGTAATTGACCTCCTCCTCATAAGTGACCATGATTTAGGAGGAGATGCGTGGAAGGGGACCAAACCCTAGAAAATGACCTCTAGCAGAGAGGGTTTCACTGTCAGACCATAGGGAGTGTAGTGAGGGGTGAAGAAGAGTATAATAGAGGGATGACCTGTAGTTGCAAGAAAACCATAGAACGCCATCGGATTTTCCTTTTCCCCTCCATATTTTACACTTTTATTATTTCACTCCATCTTTTAATTCTCAATTATTTTTTAATATATATATATATATATATACACACACACATAAATTCATTGACATATCAAAAAAGTTAAAATACTTTGTTGTTAATTTTTGTTGATTATAAATTTTTATAGGTTGTTGTCAAGACAATCAATTCCAACATCAAACTTATATTACCTTTTCATTTACTTATATTAAGTTTCACTATTTATCTCTTATTTATAGTTCCAGGTTATGCATGCTTAACAAGGTGTTAACTAAAGTCCAAGAGAGAATAACAATCAAGTTTGATCATTCAATTTAGATCATTATCCCAATAACTTTACCCACCTTGCTTCATGCAATTATAACTTGTGGATACTTTGCATTGGTTATTATTGATCCTAATATCCAAATAATTTGCATTTCTTCCTACATACACTAACCTCCCTAGTGAACATTTCACGTATTTACATTGCTTTCTGCATTTTCTAACCTCCACATTCAACAACTCACTTACTTACTAAGTTTTATTCTACATTGAATGTTTGACATTTTTGCTTATTTTTACAAAGTTTTAGGAAAAATGTTTTCACTACAAACACTTTACATTACTTTCCACACATG
>JZKD02S0443998.1:492026-521115 GCA_000966675.3 Picea glauca | reverse complement strand
TTAGAGGTATGTATTTTCATTATTCTACTCTATTATGAAATTTATTATAATCTTCTCATGAATATTAATATGATGAATATGTAGTGGATTATTATGATGAATAATGAATGGTTTAAGGTTAGGTTAGAATGTATAAATTTAAATTTATGATTTATAAGGCTCTTTTGGAAGAGACCTTACACATGGTATCAGAGCTTTAGCTTAAAATATGGGACCAAAGGGACACCTACCCACCCATCCTCTTCACTTTGGACAGAAAGTTAAGCTATGTGTCCTGTAAACAACCTTGAAACTCTCTAATAACTCTAAAACTTGTTGGCCTATACAGGTAAAATCCTTGAAAAGTGTGGTATAAACATAAATAGCTAGAGGTATAAATAATATATTTAATAAAACTTGTAAATATGGGCCTGAGGGCCAAGCTCCAACTCCAGCTCCACCTAACCTGCAAGCTAAAAACACATTTATATATATATATATATATATATATATGAACAATATGCACATTGAAAAATGAAAACGTATAATATTATACATATTGAAAGTGACAAATAATAAAAGAAATATATATATAACAAGAAAAACATTCGGGCCTGATATTAAATCTTCAAGTCCACACAAGTTTCGAGTCACAACACACAACGCATAGCACTCAATTATAGAACCAAGCCTACAACAGAGTCCATAATATGTGCACAAACCATTGAATATCAAGCTATAAGAACAAACCATTGAGGAGGGAGCCCACAAGGTTCTTTCGCATCACGTCCGAGTCATACAAGTCCACACAGTAAGTGACAAACCCCAGCACTGAGCACCAAGCCCTTCCATTCTACATGCCAATATGTAAGCCACAACCAGGAGAGGATTCCACAGAGGGAAATTTTCTTTTGTGGTATGCGTCCAGTGCACCAGCACACAACTAACGGGATAGCGCCAAGCCTGTAGGCGTTTCACTACATAGGCCCAGCCAAAAAATTAAAAAAAAAGAAGGTACAGGCTCATGGGTTTTGAACCCATGACCGATAACCAGTCAATTCCCAAATACAAGAAACGAAGTCCATGAGTTAACACATATATCGAGTCCACAATTTGAAAATAGATAAACCAACACAAGCGCCAATGCCAAGCCTCCAAGGATAGTCACCTGCACATATAGTCACGGGTTAGCAAGAACACATAAACCATAGAAAGCCTAGCGCAGTTAGCAAGCCAAACACAAATATACCTATCTCATGTACTAAGACCAGGATATAAGTAGATAACAAAGCATCGAGGGTCTAGTCACAGTGAGCATCGCTCACACTAAGGCGCCCACGAAGAAACACACAGAGCTCACAAGGGGAGATAATATTTCACTACGTGTTTATATAAAAATAAATGATAAAAAAAAAGGGAGAGTAAGAGTTGTAGGCCAAGGGAGGAGTCGAGGAAGGAGCCGCAGGCCTTTACATAGGCCTTTACGCAGGCCTTTTCCAAAGCTTTGAATAATTTTAGTGGAGTCTGTGGGGATCGAACCCGTGACCTCCCACACGGTGCAAAGTCTTGGCAAGGGCTGCCAACCGACGCACCCACATATTGTTGCTTCGTAGAATTCCTCCCACTATCATAGACCGACATGACCCTCTCGAGTCCCCTTTCTCACAATCTAAAAATTGATGCTGAGTCACAATGACCACCCCTCATAGACCTGACAATGTTGGCTACAGGGTTGAAAGAGGAGGCTAAATGGTGATACATCGGCTACTATAGGCCCGAACATTGAAGGCTGAGGTTACAGACTTCAACAGGGGCCAATACCATGCACCAAGCCACGAAGGAGGAGCCCATGGGGGCTGTACATTGCATATTTCCCATAGGAAGGAGCTCGGCGTAGTTGCACAACCAAAGGACTATGCGGCCAACCCCTCTGCTGAACAAATGACCAAAAAAACAAAACAAAGCGAAAATGAAAGAGGCCCGACCACAATTGCATAGAGGAAGAGTGAAGGATTAGGGTTTGGGGGCGGGGCATGTAGGTTTTTGGGTGATGGGAAAGGGGAGGTGAGGCACGTGGGTCTCATTAGAGAACCCACTTTGCCACCCTCCACCCACTAGTTAACTTATTTTATTAATTAAATTGAATTAATTTATTTAAGTAATGATTTTGGTTTTAATTTGTTGTTGTTATATAATTTAATTTGTTTATTTTATTTTCTTTCTAAATTAAATTTTATTTAATTAATTTATTTTATTTTACTTGATTATTTAAAAAAATTTAATTTAGTTTCTAAATAATTTAATTATTTTAATTAAACAAATTAAATTAATTTAATTTGTTTAACTAAAATAATATTTCTTTCTAACTATATTATTATTTATACAATTGTTTGAATTTTAATTAGTAGTAGTTATTTTAAAGCAAATTTTTTTTTTTTAATTATTATTTAAATAATTAGATTTAAAATTTAATATTTAATATTAATGTTAATGTACATCTCTCAAATTATTGATAATTAAGTACATATGTAATGATTTAGGTTAATGATTAATTATGTACAAGATCACATTAACTAGTTTTAAAATAAATTTTGGAGGGAGCTTCATGTGCACAAGGAAGGTACATTAGAGGAATTGACGAATGTGGTACAGTGCTAGCATAGCGGCCAGGTGAGGGAGTCAGTAGTTTTCTTAGGCGAAGACATCGAGCTTAGAGGATTTCGACCCTGACCTAGCCACTTCCCCTAAAGAGAGTAACATCTATTTACAGACAAGTAAAAAAAACAACTTACGCCTAACCCTGTTTTCTAGTTTAAGTTGCGCCAATGTGAATTGCCATAGACTCACCCTGACGAACTTTTGGTCGATGCAGATTCAATTATATAGGATGGTCAAGACTAGAGTAAATCAAGGCAGAGGGTAGTCGTCGCAGGGACTGTCAATTCCACCACCACCATCGCCTGAATTAACTCTCATTCTGTGCTTTTTGGAGGCCATAAATGAGACTTTAAAGGGGCGTCAACTAGAAGGGACCGAAGTGGAGAGCCCACCATAAAGAATGGGTAATATTGAAGCATCGATGGATTCAGGGGGAGGGCCTCCACCCGAGGACATCACTAGAGAACTGCAGAACATCAAACTTCTAGAGTTTGTCGGGGGTCGTGCCAGTGAACGTGCAGAGGCATGGTTGGAAGGCATGGCAAGGTGTTTCTCCTTGAGGGACTATGCATCCACTTCAAAAACGAAGATAGAAATTTTCCAGTTGAGAGACAATGCCCTAAACTAGTTGGGCAACCTGGAGAGGCAATTGCACCTTACCCCGAACACCGTCTCTTGGGAACTTTTTGAGGAGAGGTTCCGAAGGAAATATCTACCAGCTTACTACGAGGAACAACAGGTGGGATCATTTCATGCTCTAGTACAAGGGAACGATATTGTGGAAGAGTACGATATCAAGTTGATGGAATTGGTCAAATATGTTTCATACATGGATAATGGTCAACGAAAGGTAGAACTCTTTGTCTATGGGTTAAACCCTAAGATAAAGGCTATGGTGTGGATGTGGAAACTGTCTTCGGTAGTAGAAGAAGTAGAAAATGCATGTTATGCTAAGAAACATATGAAATTAAAAGAAGGTATGAGGTCGACCTATCCGCATCATCCTGGATTCATGGGGAAGGCCCCTAGGACATTCTCCAGGGGAGGGAGATCCATGCCACCTCCATATGGTAATAAAGTCATGCCAAGGAAAGTCACCACATGTATTTCAATGGCAGTGTGTGCAGCATCCCGTTCATCACCAACAATGCAGGTAGGTCAACGACCATTTCAGAGAGAAGATAGTAGGGGCACGGGTTCCAAGGGAAGGGACTCATTTAAGAGACCGTCACAAAGTAGTGCATAGGTTCCATCCCATGTTACGTGTTCATGGTGTGGAGGAGCCCATTACCACCATGCCTGCCCAGAGTTGCAAGAAGGATTTGTTCATAGAGAAGGAAAGGCCCTGATGGGAAGAGGAACTGGCAGCCACCAGATTTATGCTGCAGTTAATAATTGCTAGGAAGAACATCAATCCATAGTAGTGGAAACGTCAGGTACGCTAAATCATATCAATGTTAAAATTTTATTTGATTCTGGTGCTACAGATAGTTTCTTTTCACCATCTGCATTAGAAAAGAGTGGGTTGGCAACCTACGAGCAGGATGACTTTAAACAAGTCGAGATGGCTTCGGGGGAAAACACAAGCAGTAGGACCTAGCGTTGATAATTTCTCAGTAGAAATAAGAGTGTCTACTACCAGGTTGAAGGTATTCGTCACTGCTCTCGGGACGTATGACCTAATCATTGGAATGGACTGGTTAGAAGCTCATCGAGCTATGGTAGATTTTTTCTCAAAAAGGGTTCTTTGTGTTGACAATGAAGGAAGGCTAGTAGAGATCCATGGTGTATGGAGAAAGGTGTCTCTACACTTTGTCTCAACAATGAAGGTTAAATGGTGCATGAGACAAGGGTCTTGACTTTATGTAGTGGAATAAGTGAGTGAAAGGAAAGGACCCTCCTTAGATCAGTACCCAGTATTGTCAAAATTTAAGGATGTTTTTCTGAATGAGTTACCAGGGTTACCTCTTGAGAGGGAGCTTGATTTTACTATTGAGTTAAAGCCTGGTGCAAAACCCATTTCCAAGACTCCATATAGGATGAAAATGCTAGAACTTTGTGAGTTCCAGATGTAGTTGAAAAATCTACTCGACTTAGGACTAATAAGACCCAGTGTCTCACCTTGGGGTGCACTAGTAATTTTTGTAAGGAAGAAGGATGGTTCCTTACAACTGTGTATAGATTATAGGGACTTGAACTGTGCTACAGTGAAAAATAGGTGCCCAATGCCAGGAATAGATGATCTCTTCGATCAGATGAAAGGAGAAATGGTATTCTCAAAGATTGATTTGCGATCAGGGTAGCACCAGTTAAGGATTAAGGAAGGCTATATTCCTAAAACAGCCTTTCGAACTCGGTTTGGGCATTATGAGTTTGTTGTAGTACTTTTCGGATTGACCAATGCACCAGCAATATTCATGAGCCTCATGAATGATGTATTCCATAAGTACTTAAACCGCTTTGTACAAGTCTTTTTATATGATATCCTCATCTATTCCAAGAACGAAAGAGAACATGAGGAACACTTGTGAGTGGTGTTGTCTTGCCTTAGAGAGAACAAATTATATGGGAAGTTGTCCAAGTGTTTCTTCTTCTAGAAATAAATTCACTCTTTAGGTCATATTATTTCTAGGGAAGGAATCTCCATGGACCTAGAAAAGGTAAAGGCCATTACGGAGTGGCCAATGCCGAAAAATGCTTATGAGGTAAGAAGCTTCATGGGACTAGTAGGTTATTATTGGATGTTTGTGGAAGGGTTCTCTAAAATAGTGAAAACCATCACCACTTTGCAGTGCAAGGGGGTCAGGTATGAATGGGAAGAAGAATTTCATAGTGAAATCATCGAGCTTAAGAGGTTACTAACTAGTGCGCCAATTCTACGAGTGTCGGATATTGAAAAGGACGTCACAGTCTGCATGGATGTCTCGAAGCAAGGGTTGAGAGATGTGCTAATGCAGGATGGAGGAGTGATAGATTATGCATCAAGGAAGTTGAAGAAACACAAGAATCTTTACGCTACTCATGATTTAGAGTTGGTTGTTGTAATGATAGCTCTGAAACTTTGGAGGCACTATCTAGTGGGGCGAAACTTTGAGATCAAAACAAACCATCAAAGTTTAAAACATCTTTTCACTCAAAGGGATCTGAATGCCAAGCAAAGGTGATGGAGTGAGTTCATGAGTGAGTATGATTTTGGTATTTTATACATCAAGGGAAAATAACATGTGGCCGTGGATGCCTTGAGTAGGAGACCACATGTCTTCTCCTTGGTACCCTTAAAAGTCAATCTGAGGGAACATGTATTGATGCAACTGCTTAGAGACAGTTGGTATTTAAAGGTTACCTCAAACCTCCAAAATGGGAGGCAATTAGATCCAAAGTATGAAGGATATAGTCTGGAAGAAGATGGACTTTTGAGATATTGAGGAAGGATGTACATCCCCGAAAGTGGGAATATTCGAAGCATCATACTAAAGAAAGCCCATAGAGCACTTTATTGTGCTCATTCGGGTGTGAAGAAAATGTACACAGACATGAGGGAGCTTTTCTTCTGGGTAGGCATGAAGCGCGATGTAGTCCATTTCATCTCCAAGTGCATAGAGTGTCAACAAGTGAAAACTGACGACCATCACCCAACAAGTCTCCTACAACCACATGATGTTCCTATGTCCAAGTGGGAAGTCATTTCCATGGATTTTGTTGTGGGGTTGCTGCTCACATCTCATAGAGACAATGCCATTCTTGTGATAGTTGATAAGTTAACCAAGAGTGCTCATTTTATTCCAATTAGATACGCTTATGATGTCACTGATTTGACATGTGTGTTTGTAAGTGAGCTCATCCATTTGCACGAGATACCTAAAAAGATCATTTCAGATAGGGACTCCAGATTCACTTCTAGGTTTTGGACAAGTTTGCAGTCAGCGTTGGGGACTCAGTTGAACTTAAGTACAACTTATCATCCTCAAACAGATGAGAAAACTGAGAGAGTAAATTAGGTTTTGGAAGACATTCTTAGGATGTATGTTATGGATAATCAAACCAATTGGGAGAAGTACCTACCTTTGGTAGAGTTTTACTATAATAATAGTTTTCACAGCTCCATCAGAATGCCACCCTACAAAGCTATGTATGGAAGGCCATGTGGAACTTCATTGAGTTGGGAGAGGTTAGAAGACTGAGTAACAGTTGGGCCAAAGTTGATTCAAGAAATGGAGGAACGGGTGATTAAGATTAGGCAAAGACTAAAGGAAGCACAGGATAGACAGAAAAGTTATGCGGATGCAGACAGGACTAACCGAAGTTATAAAGTGGGAGATCAGGTTTTCATTCATATCAGACCTAATAAGAGCACCATTTTGTTCGAGAAGGGGACAAAGTTGTCACCTGGATTTATAGGACCGTTCAAAATCCAATAGAAAATTGGACCGTTCATGTATCTGTTCTATGTCATTATGTTGCTGATGAATCAGATAAACTAAATTGGAAGGAATTGTAGGTATCAGATGCGGGAACCCTCATGGTAGAACCATTACGCATATTGGACGATAGAGTCCGACAGTTCAGGAACCATCTGGTAGACCAAGTTAAGGTCCAGTGGGACAAGTATAGTCCAGGATCTGATACTTGGGAATATGCCGAGATGTTATGACGAGATTATCCCTCACTTTTTTAACTACCTTGAGAATATGTTCTCAAAGGTTGGGTGTATGTAATGCCACCTTTTGACTTAGACATCTAGGATTACCTAAGGCCTAAACACCTTTATTTCTATTCACCGTAAAACTATTAAATGATACACTTGAACTTTTAAGACGTATGAACCTTTATGAATGTTTAAATGTGTTTGAATAGTGATGGATATGATGCGATATATTGTTCGAATGTAAATTTTATGAATGTTTAAATTTTATTGATGATGATGAATATGATGTGATCTATTATGTGAATGTAAATTTTAAGAATGTTTAAATGCTATTGATGATGAAGGATATGATGCGACATACTGTGTGAATGTGAATCCTATGAAGGTTTATATGCTATTTGAATGATGTTGGATGTGATGCAATCTCTTATGTAAATGATAATTCTATAAATGGGTGACATTAATTGAATTATGGGATATTATGAGATCTATTTCTAACTTGAAAACGTTGATGTTAAAGTTGTTGGTACGTGGATACCAAATTGAAATTATGGTTCTATGCAATTACATGATGATAATTCATAGATATGTATGATTTTGTGTTACAGACTAATCTACAGGTTATTGGGCTATGAAATAGCCAAGTAATAATGATAATGGAAGTGGATGTCATGACCACTGACTAAGAAACAATATGGTATGAATCTTTGCATGTGAAATTATATTGGTTTGGATGCATTGCTATGATCTGTGGACCAATGCAGGATTTCAGGTGGTGAGACTGCCCAAAACTCAATAAATGATGACAAAACTCCCAACAACATGGTGTCATTGTATATTCCATTGTAGGGTGTGGACCCTAGTCTTATTAGGAGGGGTGGAGGCATTTCCCATCGTGTATCCTCTGAAACCTAGAGTCATGGGAGGACGGTGTTAGATCAAACTCCCCTAGATGTGCGATGATGACTGTCAGTTGCCTGTTGGGGAAGCTTGGTCAAGATAGTGACACTTTCGCTTACAGGTTCTATTTGGAGTTAGGTCAATATAGTTGACGCTCCAAGATAGTCCAGCAGAGGAAGGATAGGAATGGAAGATGGAAGTAAGTTATGGAGGAAGGATGAATAGAAATAGTTGAGAGTGTATGGAGATTTTCCTTATGGTGGAATTTATTGTTTTCCTTCTGAAAAAGAAAATGTGTATATATAAATATTCATAATTACATAACCAAACCACAATTGTCTAAATAAAACTATTGAGCTAGATTATTTTAATTAAGGGAATTCGCAAACATTTCATTGATTTATTATCTTTTATAAAATGAATAGTCTTGTTGATTGGATTGTATGCATACATAAATTACTATAAGGGTGATAGTTATTGTTATTAGTACATGCACGAGACTTGTATGTACTAGATACACATGCATTTCTTGTACATGTACACTAGTATGTATGAGTTTTCTTGGCTTACTTACTAATAATGTCGGTTGTTTGATATGAATGTGTGAACCATGTGTCTTTTCCCTTGTATCATAAAATACTTAAAATTTGGGATGAAGTTTCCTGAAGGGTGGGTGTATGTAACAACCCTAGTTAAATAATTAATTGTCATAGTAAATATTTGTTTAAAGTATATTAATTTAATTAATTAATTAATTGTCGTGATTAAATATTTGTTGAATGTATATTAGTTTAATTAATTAAATTATCATAATTAAATATTGGTCTAAGAGATATTGGTTTAATAAATTATTAAATTTTATGCTAGAGATATTAATAAATTATTAATTAATATTTTTTGTATCGAATGATGAAACCGTTAAGGAGAAGGGGATAAGGTGTATGGCATTGAATGGAGAGATAAGGTGGGTGAGTCTTAATGAAAGTGAGAAGGCGGTGAATGAGAGAGGGAGGAAAGGAGGATATGAGGGGGAAAAAAACTCAGGAGAAGGGGACTTTTGGGAGTGAGCATTATTTTTCATATTGGAGATTGTATTGGGCATTTTTATTTTGGGGAGATTGGAAGACTGTATTACTGGTTTTGGCTGGAGAAGATTGTGGGAGGATTGATATAGGGAGGCACCTGTTGTTGGGAGTTTTGGGCTTGGGGGCCAAGAATCCTTATGGAATCCTGGATCTAGGGAGCTGGAGAGGCTCTGTTCCTAGATGGCTCAGAGGTTAAATGGTTTTGGGCAGTGCATCAAGTAGAGTTGGGGACAACAGTAGCATCAGTTATAGGTATGTATTTTCATTATTCTTTTGTGTTATGAAATTTATTATAATCTTCTCATAAATATTAATATGTTGAATATGTAGTGGATTATTATGATGAATAATGAATGGTTTAAGGTTAGGTTAGCATGTCTATATTTAAATTTATGATTTATAAGGCTCTGTTGGAATAGACCTTACAGGTATACCCCTACCATCAAGTTATCCTTTCTCTCCATCCCACTCTTTTCTTAACTCCCCAGGGCCTTCCCCCCTCCTGCAAATACCATGAGAATTCCATTCCTTTAATCCCGGGCAGTCTTCCTCCTAATGTTCTTCCTTACCATCATCTATTTTCTCAAAAAAAATGAAATTAAGAAAATTTTCCAACAATTGTGAAAAGGAGTTGTTATCCATCCCTATCACAACCCCTATTATTCCCCCATTGTAATGGCCCTCAAGAATGAATCCACTTGGCACACTTGTCCTGATTTTCATCCCCTTAAAGAAATTACCATCAAGTTAAAAAATTTCCATTCCCATAATAGATTACTTCATGGATGAACTCAGTGTGGCTCAATACTTTACCAAACTTGACCTCTGTTATGGCTACCTCCAGATACATATGAAAGATGAAGACATCCCCAAGACTTCATTTCATACTCATGAGTTCTTGCTCATTCCCTTTGGTCTTTGTAACTCCCCCTCCACTTTTCAAATTCTCATGAATCATGTCTTTCATCCTTTCCTCCATCACTTTGTGTTATTTTTCTTTGATTATATTATCATCTATAGTAAAATGTGTCCAACACATATCAACCATGTAGATCAAGTTCTCAATCTCCTATCTAAGATCCAACTTTTTTAAAACAATCTAAATGTGCTTTTGGCGTCTCTGTTGTTGAGTACCTCGGTCATATTGTTGGAAAGAATGGTGTAAGGGTACAGATTTGAAGAAAATTGAAGCCATGCAGAATTAGCCTTAGCATGAGACTCTTAAAAGTCCATGTGGTTTCCTGGGTTTAACTGGATATTATCACAAGTTTTTTATGAATTATGGAAAAATTGTAGCTCCTCTCACATATCTCCTTAAAAATAATTCTTTCAGTTGGACTCCAACAACTGACCAATCCTTCCAAGACTTGAAAGAACATATGTGCATTAATCATGTATTGACCCTACCTAACTTCATCAAGACCTATGTTTTGGAATGTGATGCATCAAGGAGACGAATAAGAGTAGTCCTCGTGTAAGATGGATGGCCTTTGGATTTCACAAGAAAATAGTTTTCATGCCGACATTTGGGCCAATTGATTTAGGAAAAGGAAATGGTGGCTATTTTGTATGCAATAGACCTCTGGTTCCCTTATCTATTAGGACAACGTTTCCAAATTGAAATGAATCAACAAGTCCTCAAGTACTTCCTAGAACAACAACTTTCATCCTTGTACCAACAAAAATGGGTGACCAATATATTTAGATATGATTATGAGAATGTTTACAGGAAGGGAAAAGAAAATGTGGTGCTTAATTCTCTTTCTAGGAAATATGAAGAATAAGGGTCCCTCTTTTCCCTCTCATTCATTTTCGTCAACTGGCTCTAGGCTCTTTTATAGGAATGGTTCCAAGACCCAAAAATTTCTAGCCTAATCCAAAAAATTCAACATGATGACCAAGCTATTGCAAGGTACTCTTGGCACACTAAAGAGTTTCATTATAAAGGTAGATTGTATTTAAGAAAATCCTCGTCTCTTAAATCTAGGTTGCTCTCTGATTTTCATGCTTCACCTATAACATGCCATTCTAGTTTTACCAAAAATTATGATTGGTTCAAATGATATTGGTTGAATGTGACACATGCCAATGCAATAAGGGTGAGGATACCAAACCTATGAGTACACTCCAACCACTTATTCTTCCACCTACTATTTGGATGGATATTTCTATGTATTTCATTGTTGGATTACCCAAAACAAGAGGTAAGTTAGTCATCATGGTGGTATTGGATCATCTTTCCAAATATACTCATTTCTCTGCTCTTCAAAACCTATTCAGAACATCCATAGTGGCTCAATTTTTTATTGATAATATGTCTTCAAACTCCATGGAATGCCTCATTCTATTGTTTATGACTATGATTCCACTTTTAACAACGATTTTTGGAAAGAATTATTCAAGCTCTAGGGAACTCAATTGAATTTCAGCATAGCCTATAATCCACAGAATGATCACCAAACATAAGAGTTCAAAAAGTGTTTGGAAACATATTTGATTTGTTTTGCGTCCAACATATTACATTAGTAGGTTCATTGGTTACCCCTAGGTGAATGGTGGTACAACACCTCTTACCATACTGCCACTCAAATGACTCCTTTTGAAGCAGACTATGGATAGACGCCACCATGGTTCTCCCATACATGTCGGGTGCATCCAAGGTTTAGGAGGTTGACCACTATCTTAAAGTCTTCATGACCATTCTCCGTACTCTTAAATAAAAATTGGTAATGGCTCAAAATCATGTGAAGCAATAGGAAGATCATGGTCATTATAAATGTCAAATTATTGAAAGGGACCAGGTGTTTCTCCATATCCAACCGTACAATAAGGCCTCACTCAAATCCCAGTGGTGTCAGAAACTTGCACCAAACTTTTATGGTCCTTATAGTATTCTCAAACGCATGGCACCAATGACCTATAAGTTAGCTTTGGCCATTCACTCCAAGATACATTGTGTTTTCTATGTCTCATTCCTAAAGAAAGTGATTGGCACCAAATGCCACACACATAATAGCCTATCATATTTGGGTGAAGAAGGTTCCATTTGGTTGTAACCACAAGCTGTATTGGATCAACAAGAGCATCGTCTTTGTCAACACACCATCGAGGAAGTTTTGGATAAATGGAAGGATACTCCACCGTAAGATGCCACCTGGGCACTGGCTACCATTCTACAACAGTTCCCTCATCTTAAGCCTTAAGAAAAGGGATCTTTTTAAAGAGGGAGGTCATGTTAGGGACCTAACCCCTTACGTAGATAGAAGAATATATTTTCCATGTAATAAAGGATGACATTAGTGAATAAGGCCTAAATATATTTTCGATGTAATAAAGACTGACATTAATTAATAAGGGTTATTTAATAAGTGTGAAAAAGTCAGTGTAAGAAGAGATAATAGACCTAATGGGATGTGATCTTCAATAAACCATGTAAAATATAACAAATAAGGTAAATGCTTATCCATTTGTATATTTAACTATAGAAATCTAATTATTTATAACTTATTTTCTCCTTCATAAGCCCTCAACATAATCATCTTGAATTGAAATTTATGCAATGAACCATGCTTATCCCTAATAAATACTAACCTCTCAAAAAGAATCACAATTGATTGGATGAATCCCATTGGAATTAACATTGAAGTGTAGGATATATTAACTTTGAATAGATTTAGAGGATACATTTTCCCATTCTCTAGCCCATCCTCCGAGGAATAAAACAACCAAATCAAAACTCAACATATGAATTTTTTAGGAAGAAACATGTTTAAATAATGAATTAAGATATAATGAACTAAATTAGGACCCACAACTACCAATTGGGGAATCTACTTCTTTCTTATGAGATAAATTAGAAGAAATGAATATAGTAATTTCCTCCTCTAGTGAGGTCATGGTAGTTGATGYCCCTCTAGGTGWATAAAAMYATAKYAGGAAAATKATACTTMCAAMTCACAATCAAWTATTGTGTCTTCTCCTVTAGAAGRACGGTATGAAGTTAAGAGGAAGCAYGAGAAAWAGGGAAAGTTTGAGGACTATTTGATCAAGGGTAAAAAATAAAATGTATATAATTAATGMAATTGTATTMTTCGTGACTATGTGRAATGACATACATCAAATCTTTGAAYCATATGGAACCCTTGATAAATAATTSAATGTGAATTGACCCTTTGTGATTAGTTTTCAAATCTCATTATGTTGTAGCTTAACCCTAATAAATATTAAACCTRGATATAMATTGATGTTGATCATCCACAATACAAAATAATTTACTTTTGGTTAGGTATCAAAAGTTGGAATAGTACACAACACTAAGGAAGATTGCAATGTGATGTAACCGACTTTTATTAATTTACATTTGTCACAATGTGATATACTACGTTTTCTTCCTTCTCTAAGTTCATTGTGATATGGAGATTTTTTATTCCCATTTAGATGAGAAAATGTGACAAAATTTATAATCATACCAATTATAGACAATTATGGTTAACTATGGTCATGCAGTCATCCAATGTCAACCATAACCAACCATTTCCAAGTGTAATCAACCATAGAAAGAAGATAAAAAATAATCAACCAAAATCAACTATATTGTATGTATACATTACAAAATCTAGTAGAGTGGCCTTTATTAACCAATAATCAACCATAGTGTGGA
Source organism: Picea glauca (assembly GCA_000966675.3). Lineage (NCBI taxonomy): Eukaryota > Viridiplantae > Streptophyta > Pinopsida > Pinales > Pinaceae > Picea > Picea glauca. The sequence goes on along the minus strand of JZKD02S0443998.1, from coordinate 507,188 downwards.
GAATAATGATCCATGGTCAAATAAAGCCCAATATTTCCAACCATATTCAATGATAATTGACCAGAAACAACCAAAATCAACCATGTTTAACTAAAGTTAACCATAATCAAACATTAGGAACATAAATGAACTATATTCAACCTAATTCAATCATCGAAAAAAATAGTTAGTGTTTCCCATCCAATATGAAAACCATCTTCAAAATAGAATAGATATCCTCTGATACCTTAGTCACGCTTGAAAGTTTGATTAGGTGTTTAATCACAATGAAAGATGTGATCCTTCTTTGAGACCTAAATGATTCATTTTTTCTAATCTTTACTGGGAGTTGTTTTTAATTAGTGACACATTCATGTCTTTCATCGACAATCTGTTATAGTCAGGTGTTAATATAAATCCCATATACAGAGTATTATAATTTCTATTACTGTTAATTGGAAAAGGCTATCGGAAAAATTTGGATCTAAATAGAACATGAATAATTTTCACATTTCAGTTGATAGGCCTACACATATGGATAATGGTCAGAATTAGTGGGATTTTAATATATTTGTGATTTCTGTAGATGTAATTTTCTATGTTATTAATATTCCTAATCATCACAATAAAATAAGTGGGTTGTGATATCAACCATCAGCTTCATTGCATGAAAAAACATGGTGATTGGGGTGATGAACATAATAATTATCAATTTATTTGCATGACAAAAATTGGTGATTAAAATGATTAACATAATAATGTACCATCTACCTAGTTTAATCACTAACCTTTTTTACTATGAGTGGGGCAGGTTTAGGATTTTTACTCCATCGTTTTTAAGATTTTATTTTCTTTAGGTGTATAGTTCTCCACGTGGTCGTGAAATGTTTGTTTTTGGAATGTGTGGGTGCATATATTTCTTTTCCCAGTGAATTCCTTATTGGAAATAGTAATTACAAGTTGGTGATATCTTCACGAATCCGCCATTTTTTCTGAGTCGATTTGTCTGTCAATCATTCTGTCAGTGGTTAAATTGTTAGTTAGTCTTTCTGACAATTTGCAAATGAAAATTCACACATTTACTCAAAAGTCATTCAACAAGAAGGAAGCTATGAATAGAGTCGATCTTTATCTTTCTTGAGTTCAATTAAGTAGTTGAAGATTCATTTGAATTAATGATAGTCTTTAATGTTGAGTTAGTATTAGCTTTTGTAGGAAGTGTCATTCAAAGTTCATATAAGTTTCATTCTTTAGTTAGTAAGATACATGATGGAGAGAAAAAAAGAGAGGTAGAAAGAACAATTGAGAAACAACAACAACAAAACAGTTGAAGAAGTCTGAGAACAAGCTCTGTGTCTATAAATTGAGAAGAAGAAGTCATTGGAGCCGAAGCTCATCTTCGCTATTGTATTATGTAACTGCGCACAATGCGATGAAGTTTATTAATATCAAGTAATTCGTATTTCTGACTTTATGTTCTAATCATAGAATTTTTTCATTCCACATTTATAAATTGTTATTGAAATCGTTTTATATTACAGCGCACAACATTTTATCTTGCAGCACACAATATGTTTTTACTACGCTGTGCAAAGTTTCCTTATGCATTGCGGATCCAAGATTTGATCATTGTGTAGCAGATCCAAGATCTCGTACCGAAGAAGGTTCTACTAGAACAATTTCAAGAGAAGAAATTGTGTTGACAAGTTATATATGGCTTCTACCTAAAATCTGCAAGCTCCCACCTTTAAAGGAAATAATTATGATATGTGGTCATTGATCATGAAGGATTTGTTTCAAGSTCAATATTTATGGGATATATTCGAGAATGGCTATGTGGAACCTGTAGATCATGTAGCATACAATGCCCTCACACAAGCTGAGAAGGATGCCTTGAAAGATCAAAGAAAGAAGGATGAAAAGGAGTTGGTTTACGTACATCAAGCCATGCATGAGAGCATACTTCCAAGAGTTTCATTAGGAAATCAAGCCAAGGAAACATGGGACATATTACAACTCTCTTATCAAGGTATGGACAAATTAAATACTTGAAGACTACAAATTCTTAGAATATATTTTGAAACTCTGTCAATGAAAGATACATATACAGTAAATTCTTTTTATACCCATGTCATTGGAATGATAAATCATACTAAGTCTCATGGTGAAACCGTAGAAGACAAAAAAGTTGTTGAGAAATTACTTAGGAGTTCTCCTCCTAAGTTTGAAACTCTTGTTGTGACTCTAGAAGAAAGTAAAGACGTGAGTTAGTTCATTCTATATGAACTGCAAGATTTTGTATTTAATCATGAACATAAAATAAATAGGTCAAGTGTATCATTAGAGAATGAATTTTCCTCCCAGTCATCTATGAGTAGTGGAGGAGGTAGGTGGAGAGAAAACTCTAGAGGTAGAGGAAGAAGTTATTTCATAAGTGGATGCAACAATAGTCATGGAAATACCAGTGGAAGATATCCAAACCCAAGTACCAGTCATCCAAGTGGTCAGAGAACTGACAAGTCAAAGATTCAGTGCCATTACTGTAAAAAGTATGGAAATTATGCATATGAGTGCAGAAAGAGATAGTATAATAAGAACAAGCAAAGACAAGATCAGTCAAACAATACAAATAACCAAACTTATCCTATGTTTATGGCACGTGTTATAGAAATTCTTATAGTATCACCAGTTGAATGAAATGTTGGTCAAGCAAGTCCTTGTGATATATGGTATTTAGATTCAGGCTGCAATATGCACATAAAAGGAAACATATAATTGTTTTCTATTTTGGATGACTCAGTCCAAACCAAGGTTACACTTGGAACATATATCCAAGTCATTATCTTAGGCAAAGGCAATATACATATTTTAACTTATAAAGAAGAACAAAAAGTTATGTTCGATGTATATTATGTTTTTGGTTTGAGGCATAATTTGATGAGAATAGGAAAACTGTTTCAAAAAGGATACATAATCTACATGGAAGATAATCACTGTGTGATCATGGATAAATTCCCAAGCAATCAACTTATTGAAAAAATACAGATGACAAGTAACAAGATGTTCCCATTGACATTGAAGCCAATCAATAAGAAGAATACAACCCAATCTACTGGTAAAGAAAAATATGTGCAGTCAGACAATGCATTTACAAAAGAAAGTGCACGCAATTTTAATGAAGAAAATAGTGCGTGCAATACCAATAAAGGAGAAAATGGCGCAGAGATGAAGGCATCATTCCAATATGAAATACAAGATGATTCCTGGTTATGGAATTTCAAATTTGGAAATTTGAACTTTTGAGGTATGAAGATGCTACACACAAAGGATATGGAAAGAGGTTTACCATTGATTGAAAAACCAGAAAGGATATGTGGATGTTGCATATTTTGCAAGCAACACAAAGAATCAGTTCCAGTTGGCAAGTGTTACCGAGCAAAAGCTCCACTTGCAATAGTACATTCAAACATTTGTGGACCAATGCAAACTCCATCTATATGAGGAAATACATATTTTATAACATTCATTGATGATATCTCAAGAAAGATATGTATTTATTTTCCAAAGCATAAATCTGACGCATTGGATTGTTTTCAGCAGTTTAAATCACTTGTGGAAAAGGAGAGTGGCTATTACACCAAGTGTCTAAGAACTAACAGAGGAGGAGAATACATTTGAATGGGATTTAGGAGAAGAATAAAATTATTAACAGATTGAATACAATAAAAAAAGAGATATGAAGAATAACATAGATATCCAGTGAACAATATCTTCTATTGGATAATGAAATAGGTTGAAACTGTAAAACTGCAGAACTGAAACACTTTCTCGAATGGTACTATCTATCTCTGAGAAGATATGTGGATGATGTGTGAATCTGTCTTAGAAGAATTGATTACAATAAGGCTCTAGTGGCCTTTTTTATATCACTCATGAATTCCAAAACCCTAGACATCCAAAAACCTAACCCTAGAAGGTGAAACGTCAAAATTCATGTGGGCCCCTATGGGTAAGTTGGTGTAAGGTGGTACCCTAGTCTTAACTTTTGCATATGACCGTCGTTTTAGGCACGTGATAGCCTTTTGGAAATGGATTTCAGAGAGCTACACATTCTTCCATCAAAATCTGACTTTGTATATAGTTTGAATGTCGTGAGAAAAAAAAAAAACATTTAGATCCCCAAAACGGCGCCTGAAGTACAACAAGATGTGATAACATGAAAACATAAAAAATAGGCCAGTTGGATTAGGTGAGAGGACACCAATATATGCTTGGGGTATGTGTGGAGCTTCAGGCAACCCTAAAAGTTTATAACCCACAGTTACAAAGAAGTACAAAATAACGTGATGAAGAAAAATTGACAAGAGGAGTCAGTTGGAATAGGTGGGTGGCCACCAATATACACCTGGATCCATCCTCCCCCCTTAGTAAGCAATGGTCTCTATTGCATTGAGGTCCCCCATTAGGTGAGGAAACTGTTGCTCGATTTGATCCCAAGTGAGCCAATTTCCTTGGTGTAGGAGTTTCCTTGCCTTGACAACCCGATAAAGCTGGATCCTTTGCTGGCAAGTGCACTTGACCTGTGTATTCACTATATGATCAATGGATGTTTGTTCCATGCAGTTAGGGTTCAAATTTGTTGGTTTCAATTTTTTTGCGATATATGAGGTGTCCAATAATGGTGGAAAATATGGCCGAAGGAGGTCCACATTGAACACTGGGTGTATTCCAAGGAAGGGTGGAGTGTTGAGCTCAAAATCATTGCTACCCACAACCTTGGTGATAGTGTAAACCCGATAGTGAAGTGGGTGAAGCTTCTTGTGGGGACTCGTGAGATGCTCCTTCTGCAAATGTAAGAAGACTTTGTCCCCAACCTAAAACTGTTTTGGTACCCTCTTTTGATCATGGTGTTTCTTGTACTTAGCATTGGATTTCTACAAAATCTATTGGACCTGTTGGCGAATGTGTTGAATCCTCTCAATGACTCTAGTGGCTTTGTTGATTATAGATTGATCATGGGAAGAGTTCGTTTGTGCGGTGGAAAGAGGAAGTGCAACATCAATCGGTCAGAAGTGTTGGAATCCCAAAACCACCTGAAATGGGCTATCATCGGTGGAGCTATGGAGAGACCTCTTGTAACTGTGTTGGACATACGGTAGACTCTCATCCCATGTATGTGGATTCTTACAATTGCACATGTGTAGGATGTGCACAATCATGTGATTAACGAACCATGTTTGGTTTTCGGTTTGGGGGTGGAAAGAAGTGGATTTTTTGAGCTTGGTTTCCAACAGAGACCAGAGACTCGACCAAAATGTGTTGAGGAACGTTTTTTCCCGGAAAAATATGATGGTATTTGGTATCCAAAAGTCGACCCACATTCGTTCGAAGAAGAGCTTGGCAGTATCTTTCATTTCCTTGCTTGGTGGATCACAATCTAGACATATAATCCTTTGATATAGATTCCCAATGCTTCTCAGGAATAGGAAGAGGGGTGTATAATCCTTTCTTCTTAATGGTTGGATTGGAAATGGCACAAGTATTGAAAGATATGATATACTAGTTGACATCCTGCCGATGTTTTTTCCAATAAAAATGTTTCTGAAGAATGACCACAATTTTATCCACGCCAAAATGTTTTTCCACCCGACTGTAGTGGGATTCCCAAACAATATTTGCATGCTCATGTGTAGGAACACAAAGATGGCCTAGGTGGCATAAGAGTCTTTCCTAAATATGAAAATCGATGACAGTTGCGTCTGTATCCAAGAGATGATAGGTAGTGGAGAATTATGGATCTTGCTAATAAAGTTTGGGCCACTCAGATGCTTCATATACACATTAATGGAGCACAGTGGTGAGTGCATCCATAGGAGGTCGACTGAGGAAGTTAACGAAATGATTGAAGATACTTGTCTTATACTTGATGTTGATATGGAATTGTTGCAGGTACATGGATGACTTCTTATGGAGGTCCTTCTGCAATTTCCCCTATGTCTGTATGAACTGAAGAGGATTGTGATCAATGTGTATGATTGTATCTTTTCCGAGAATGTAATTTTTCTATTGACGAAAGGCTTGTACAATGGAATAAATTTCCTTGTCATAGGTGGGGTATTTTAGAACAATATCAAAGAGTCTCTCACTATGGTATGTCATTGAATGCCAGTGATAAGTGTGAACTGTGCCCACAACATAGTCAGATGCATCAGTCTCAATCTAGAACTATTGTTGTAAATTGGCCAAGGAGAGGACTGGAGTTGAGCATAAGCGATGCTTCATATCATCGAATGTGCATTTTTTCTCCTTCCCCCACATGAAATTGGCCCTATCACCACGCTTGGTCACCTTTTTGAGGGCCCATGCAATATGGGAGAATCCCAACATGAACCATCGGTAGAAGTTGGATAGTCCCAAGAAGCTCCAAATCTTGGTTAGTGTGGTCGAGGCTGGCCAATCACGGATTGATTGGATATTAGGTGGATCAACATATACCCCATTCTCATCAACAATGTAGCCCATGTATTGGACCCTGTTCATGCCAAAAGATCATTTTTACAAGTTGGAATATAACTTGTACTGCCACAAAGTGCTCAAAACCTTCTTAATATGCCGCATGTGCTCCTCCCACGTTATACTGAAGATGAGAATGTCATCCAGATATACCACCACAAAGGAGTTGGTTAAGGGTCTCAATATATAATCCATAAACCCCATGAAAGTGGTTGGTGCATTTTTTAAGCCAAAGGGCATGACTAGCCATTCGAAGAGACCTTATTTATATTTGAAGGTTGTCTTCCATACATCAATTGGTTTGAGGGGAACCTAATGGTATCCAAAAGTTGGGTCAACATTTTTGAACAACTTTTCCCACTTGAGTTGGTCAAGAAGGTCATCAATATTGCGAATGGGGTACCAGTTCCTAACGTTGATTTTGTTTAAGGCTATGTAATCAATGTAGAGTCGCAACATCCTGTCCTTCTTCTACACCAGTACAATTGGGCTTCCACAAGGGGAGGATATGGCTATGATATGCCCATTTTGAAGAAACTTTTGGATCTTTCACCTCATTTCATCATTTTCCATCAGCGAGTGACGATAAACTACTCAATTAGGTAGGGGTGCGTCGGGGGTCATATCAATTGGATGCTTGACTTGGCAGTGTGTCGGTACCCCTATAGGTGAGGAGAAGATGTCTTTGTATTCTTCCACAATTCCGTCCACCTGCTTCTATTTCAAAGAGAGGATTTGTGTAGAGGCCATGGATGTGGTGACAACCTTCTGCTTACTGTGAGAATGGATCACAAAGAAGACGAACTTCCCAGTCTCTAAGATGGCCTTGCTGCATTTCTTAGCAGAGATTAAAGAAATATAGTAGGAGCTGCTACCTCTGGTATATCGTACAATTTTCTACCCAAATTAATAATAACATTGTGGGTTCTAGACTCATACACAACATAACTCTTCCACAGATATAGTTTTCATAAAAGAACATCAAAAACATCAAGGGGATAAATATCACAGACTACCTCATCTTTGAAAGGCTTGATATTGTATGCAGACAACACTATTGGCTGACACAAAGATCTGTTCCTTGGCGAAGCCAACCAATGGTGCAAGGTTGCAAGTATGGTGTCATTGGCAGGTCTAACCACTTGACGATCTTTGCTAAAATCGGGTTCTTCTGACTCCCTCTATCAATAATGAAATGAAGCAGAGCCCCTTTTACCCACATCTACAAGTGAAAGATCTGCTCTCCTTCCTTTGCTTGTTCTGGTTCTCTTGCTCACACTTTGGTGGTAGCGACAGTGTCACTAGGTTCAACATCGATAATTTGTTTCCCTCCTTTAGAATTTGATTTAGAATCAGAATCGGCCTCTAACTCGAAATCCTTCAGTTCAGCCATGAGTGACTACTTGGAGTGACATTCTTTGGTCTTGTGCCAAGGGATTTTGTGGTACTCACACCATTTTCATGTGTCTTTCTTCGTCTTTTCATTTCGAATTCTCATTTTGAGGGCATCCATGTCGACTTGTTCCATTGTTGTGTGGGTTGGGGACGCCTTTTCCCTGCTTCAACTATGAGGGGTTTTCAGATCCAAACTCTCACCTTTTCTGCTTGATCTTGAACACGTATCTATAAGTCGTGCCAAATGAGGCGATGTTCATAAACTCTATTTATGTTTGAATGTATCTATGCAAACAATCGAGGTATTTGAGCACCAGATGACACTCAGAGTCTTTGATACTCAATTTTGTGCACATGGTATGGAAAATATTGGTGAAATTTGGTACTGTGTGCTCCTTTTCTTAACGTAGGGTGGTGCATTTGGTGTATTGGTCCACATAGATTCCAACAGGGTAGTACTATTATTTGATGGCATCTCCGAAGGAATCCCATGTAGGGGCCACCAAAAACATTGTATATTCGTCTACTTCCCTTTTCTCAAAGTAAGTATCCCACCAGTATTTAACATGCAGGACGACCTTGAGGAGTGTAAAAATAATATTTTCTCTATCAAAAAAATTGTGGATTGAAAAATACCCTTCGAGCATATTCAACCATTTGTCTACAACATCCGCATCTATTAGTCCTTAAAATAATGGAATATCAAAATTTACCTATACCTTGAAGGGGGTTGCATGGCTACTTGATGAATATGCTTCTCCTGTGGGAAGTTGTCAAAGGATCTGCATGAAGTTGTCCATCATTTCATTCATTTGTCGTGCGAGGGCTTCCTCGAGAAATTTTTTAAAAAGATCTCCTGCTCCATCATATTTCATTTTGTCCCCCATGGGTTGTTGTGTGGCTCGGTGTGACTGATCTTGCAATGGCTCAATTGGTTTGAGTCCCAACTTCTTGTACCCAGATATTGTCGAGGACATACACGAAGAAAAATAAATGAAGAGAAGATCACTCTGATACCACTGATCTAGATTGAGGAGTGGAATGAACTGATTAACATACTAAATACAATAAACACTGAGATATGAATAATAACACAGATATTCAGTGAGCAATATCTTCTATTGAATAATGAAATAGGTTGAAATTGTAAAATTGCATAACTAAAACACTTGCTCAAATGGTGGTAACTATCTCTAAGAAGAGATGTGGATGCTACATGCATTGTCTAAGAAAAATAGATTACAATGAGGCTCCATAGGCATTTTTTATATTACTCATGAATTCCAAAAACCTATACATCCAAAAAATTAACCCTAGAAGGTGAAACACCAAAAGTCATGTGGGCCCCTATGGGCAAGTTGGTGTAAGTTGGTACCTCAACTTCCGAGGGTCATAAATTTTTCATACGACCTTTGTTTTAGGTGTGTGATAGCTCATTGGAAATGGATTTCAGATAAATACACATTCCTCCAAACTCTTACTTCGTCTACAATTTGCAGGCCAAAAAAAATATGTTTAGGGCCCTAAAATGGACCTCGAAGTACAACAAGATGTGTAGACATGAAAACATACAAAATAAGCCAGTTAGATTAGGAGAGAGGCCATTAGTATCTCGTTGGGCGATGTGTGAGGATTTTTTAGACAACCCTGTAAGTGTATAACCCACAATTACAAAGAAGTACAAAAGAATGTGTTGAACAAAAACAAACAAGAGGAGACAGTTAGAATAGGTGGGTGGCCACCAATATACACCTGGATCAACATTTCAAGAGAATTTCAGAACTTTTGTAAAGTTCATGGAATCTACAAGCAATTTACTATGCAACATACACCACAACAAAATGGTGTCATAGACAGAAATAACAAAACCATCATTGAAATGGCATGTTGTATGTTATCAGCCAAACATTTGTCAAATGAGTATTGGGTTGAGGTAGTAACAACTGCAAGATACATATATGTCCAGGAAAGAGTGTGAAAAACAAAGCTCCTCAAGAATCCTGGATATGATTAAAGCATGATGTGGCACACTTAAAAGTTTTTGGTTTTGTTACATACGCACATGTTCTAGAAGAGCTGAGAAGAAAGATGGAAAATAAAGGACATAAATGTATATATATATATTTATTATGAAGAAACAAAAATATACAAGTTCTATGACCCTGTCACAAGAAAAGTCACAATCAATCGCGATGTTTAGTCCATGGAGAATGAATCATGGGATGGAAGAATAACAAAGACTATCAAAATTATTGATGCAAAGGAGGATGATGACATAGACGATGAAGTGGTTCAAACACCATGCACAGGTGAGTGCGCATTCCCTTCTACACCTTGAACTATGACGCAATTCACAGTGCAAAATACTCCAGTAAGAATAGTAGGTGTGCAATCTACACCTAGAGTGCAACAAACACCACCAAGAAGTTCAAGTAGTTTTACATCTCTAGATCCAACATTAGAAATTTTGTTATGAACGAAGACAAGAAGTAAGTGTGACATCTATAATGAATACGCAACAAATACATTTTTAGTTTTTGCTCAGTTTTTACAAAGAGATGATCCATTAACTTTTGAAGAAGTTGTCAAATATGATGTATGGGCATAAGCCATGGATGAAGAAATAAGATGCATAAAGAATAATCAGACATGGAAATTGGTAGATGTACTTGAAGACATGGATGTTATAAGTGTCAAGTGGATTTATAAAACCAAGAATGATGAAGAAGAAAAAGTGCAAAAACACAAGGAAAGGTTGGTTGGAAGAGGCTTTACACAACAACCTGGAATTCGTTTCAATGAAACATTTGCACTAGTTGCATGCATTGACACAGTAAAAAATGTGCTAACAATTTATGCACAGAACAAATGGCCAGTTTATGAGATGGATGTAAAGCCAACATTCTTTAACAGAAAATTAGAAGAAGAAGTATATGTGGAACAACCATAGGGTTATGAGGTTCCAGGACAAGAAGACAAAGTGTACAGATTAAAGAAAGCATTGTATGGATTAAAGAAATCTTCGAGAGCTTGGTACAATGGAATAGATTCCTATCTAACATAGAATGGATTTCATAGAAGTGAAAATGAGTCAACATTGTACATCAAACCAAATCAACAAGATACTATGTTAATTGTTTTTTTATATGTAGATGATTTGATTTTTACAGGTGATTTTGATATAGAAGAACTCAAGTCAATCATGAAGGATAAATTTGAAATGACTGATTTGGCAATAATGAGATTTTTTTGGGAATAAAAGTGCACCAGTCCAAAATTGACATATTTATCTCATAGTCTAAGTATGCGCATGAAATATTGAAAATATTAAATATGATGAATTCAAGCCCCAACACCTGTCATAACAAGATTGAAGTTAAGCAACTAAGATAAAGGGTCCAAGGTGTATCCCACACTATTTAAAAGACTAGTAGGAAGTATTATGTATCTAACAATGACAAGACATGATATTATGTATGGAGTCAGTATAATCTCAAGGTTCATGGAAACTTCAAAAGAATCCCATTGGAAGTAAGGAAAGAAAATATAGAGATATGTGAATGGAACAATAGATTTTGGCATTAAGTACTCCACTTCAAAAGATTTCAAACTCATTGTATACAATGACAATGATTGTGGAGGCAACATAGATGACATGAAAAGTACCTCTCGGTACACATTTTATTTTTCAACTGGTATGGCGTCATGAGCATTAAGGAAGCAACCCATAGTGGCTCTTTCTTTAGTAGAAGCATATTACTTCGTAGCTACAAGAACATCTTGTCAAACAATATGGATGGTAGGGATGTTAAATATTTTCTGCAGGAACAACATGAACCAACTACGGTATTTTGTGACAACAATTCAACCATCATGTTATCAAAGAATGACGTGTTTCAAAAGAAAACCAAGCATATTGATACAAGGTATCACTTTATGAGAGAATTAAAAGTCTCGGACATTTTCACAAAGGCTTTAGCAAGAGATGCATTTCAACATCTAGAAGTCTGTGTAGTAATAGATGAGTGACACTAAATTTGTAAACTAAATTTTTGATGTCATTTTCTTTTGTAATCCAACCTACTTCTAATTAAGGGGGAGTGTTGGAAATAGTAATTACAAGTCGATGATATCTTCATGAATCCGTCGATTTGTCTATGAGTCCATTTGTGTGTCATCCATTATGTCAGTAACTAAAATTTCAGTAAGTCACTCTAACAGTCTACCAGAGCAAAGTCGCACATTAAAGCTATAAATAGAGCTTATCTTTATATTTCTCTAGTTCAATTAAGTATTTGAAGAGTCAGTCTAATTAATGGTAGTCTTTAATGTTGAGTGAGTTTTATCTCATGTAGGAAGTATCACTTGGAGTTCATAAGACTGAGTCTTTAGTTAGTAAGATAGATGATCCAGAGCAAAAGCAGAAAAGAGAGGTAGAGAGAACACTCTAGAACCAAAAACAACTAAGGAGTTGAAGAAGTTTCTGCACAAGCTCTTTGTCTGTAAATCCAGTAGAAGAAGTCATTGGAGCCAAAGCTCTTCTTTGTTATTGTATTTTTCAACCAAGCGCAGTATGTTGAAATTTATTAATATCAAGTAATTTGTATTTTCGAGTTTATGTGTTAAGCATAGCAGTTTGTCATTAAACATTTAAATTGTTCTTGAAATCGTTTTATAAGTCGTGAGAGTTCAGTGACAAAGCTTGTGGGGTGCAATATTTTGTTACTACGTTGCACACACTTTCATTGCACGTTGCAGATCCAAGATTTCACCGTCGCTCAGTGGATCCAAGATGCCTGACGCTAACCGTAATTATAAGGATATTTAGTGGATGACTCGGAGCGTCTGCTCGACCCCTTCTTTAATAGTTGTGTGCATTTTTAAAAATAATGTTGTGTTTACGTGGACAGCCCCAGTAATTTGTTCCTTTCTCTTCCTTACCCGGTTATTTCGAGAACGCTCAGGGAAAGCAGACCCGAGGATCGAAACATTACACAAGGAGCTGAATCACAACCAGTGTGAGCGGAATTTACCTCTATGTTGGGTGCGTTTTGGGAAGGTCGGATATCTAGATCAAGAATCCTGCTAGAAACGAAAGACCGGCCCACTTTGGTCGTGGCTCACTAATCACTAAAGCCAAGTTCAGTCTCTTTCTTATATTTATTGTAGACATAACCTGGTATTGTAGTTTTATTTCAATGTGGTAAATATTCTATGTTTGGATCATTCTAGTCAATTCATCTCCTTTCTTTAAGGTTTGAAGTCATGGTCACTCTCTTTTTGTTGTATTTAATGTAGAAGATCACCTTTCAATTTTCAATTTCAATGTGCTAAATATTCTAAGTGTTTGGATCAATCAGATAAATTCATTACCTAGAAGGTTTGAAATCTTTTTAAATAGAATTAGGTTTCAAATCTTTCTATCTAAATTAGGTATTAAATCTTTTACAATAAAATTAAGATTTAAATGTTTAGAATTCTTATAATAGAATTAGGTTCAAAATCCTTGAAATTATTTATCTCATAAGTAATCTATGGAGCCAATGGAATAACATAGGAGATACAAGCATTGTTGTTGGATTTTTGAGGATATCTGACTTCTAATCTATGGAGTCAAGGTTTTGAATTTTTTTTAATAAAATTAAGTTTAAATTTTTGGAAATTATTTATCTCATCAGTAATCCATGGAGTCAATGTTGCAGCAGAGAAGATCTAAGCATTGTTGTTGGATTTTTTTAGGATATCTGACTTGACTGTAGCTAAAGAAACTAGTTACATGTGTTCAATTTCCTCCTCGACTAAAAAGCATAGTATTCTTTCAATCAACTGGAAAACATAACATTCTTTCAATCAAATCTCATATCATAGTCCATAGAATTCACCATGTCAGATCTCATATCATAGTCCATAGAATTCCCATGGTGATAGCATTTCATATCACAATCCATGGAATCCCCATAATGATAGCATTTTCTGGAAATGGCTTGTGATATACAAAATGCGAAGTAGGTTAGATTAGGTTAGATTTTCTTTAGATACCCATTTCAATTTGTATGACAATATATTAGTGCATTCATATGATTGCATGTTCGACCTGAATTAGTAGCCTTTAGTAGTCATGTGAAGCGAGGATTTTGTTGATACGAGAGTCAGTTTGATAGAGTCGGTCTTTTATGGTAGCTACTCCAAAAAGATGTCTAAGTTGTACGGATATTTTGTCATAAATGACAAAGAAGGACAATACATATAGGCGTTTACCAGCAACGAGTTAGCGGTTGTGCTAGTATACCAAATTTTCATACCAGGCTTATTCCGAACTTTCACTCTCTCTCCTCTAGATCCTCTTTATAATATAGTAAGCTCTTTTATAATATTTTTCTTCGAAGAAATGTCTGTTCTGTCCATTTATAACAATATACTGTTTGGTATCTGTCAGGTTATAAAAGCTGAAACTGTAAGTGCTAGAAGGTAACATGGTACCAACTCGAATAGTTTTCGCTCTTCGCTTTACAAGCTTTTATCTCCCAAATCTGTGGATGCTCACACAGTCGTTGATGGCTAGAAAACGGTTGACCATGCCAGCAATATTTTTTCATTTTTAAATATCCACTTGAAGCAGTTTGGGATTGGCTTCCATAATTTGTTTTACTCACTTAGGGAAGTTGGGACTGGCCTCAGCGATTCCTTGCCATCAGCTTATAAAGTGATTAATTTATGTAATATTATTCAATTATTCATAATCGAATCGTTCTTAAAGCTGGGATGACGTGATAAATTGTGAAGGACAGAGAAATGCAGAGAGAAAAGAATAGTATATTCAAATGTATGAATAAGTACAGAACAAAACTGAGGAGATTCAGAAGTCATCTAACAATAGGAAATAGCTGAGCTTATATATGCTCAAAGCAAGACAGAAATAGAAAGTACAACTGTCCAGTACAGCTGGCAGTGTACGGTTAGTCTGTTGAGGATACAATATATTTAACACTCCCTCTTAGACTCAACAGTTACAATCAGCAGCACTGACTATGCCTAAGTGTTGTCTCTGGAAGTCAAAAACTGACTTTCCTAGTGGCTTGGTGAAAATATCAGCAAGCTGATTTCTAGAACCATAAAATTGAAGTGCAATGTCACCATTATTGACTAACTCGCGTATGAAGTGAAACCGAGTGTCAATGTGTTTACTTTTCTTGTGGAACACATGGTTCTTGGATAATGCAATTGTTGATGTGTTGTCACAGAAGATAGAAGTTGGATCCTTCTCTGTTTGTGACA
>JZKD02S0443998.1:426790-446321 GCA_000966675.3 Picea glauca | reverse complement strand
TGCAGAGGCATTGGTGGAACCCCTTGGACTCTGGATTGAGTCAGGGAGTGTGCTATTTGGGTTGATTTATTTACTGTGATATTTCATTGATTTGATGATATGATGTTGACATGTTATGACACGATTCTTGATGATGCAGGGTGACGATAGATTTCCGACCAGACTCACATATGGAGTAAAGGGGCCACACACGATTTCCAAAGAGGTTGAGGGAGAGGTGTGGACAACAGCCCTGCCACAGCCTACTAGCACTCTCGTCGTGGCTCGAATTGTAGGTTAACGATTACCTAGTTTGAGAGGATCCATGATATCGTGAGGGCAGACTGCGATAGTCACTCACGATGATTCTAAGGGGCGTGCAATAAGGCGGGGGCCTTATTCCTTAGAGCCCTTAGTCTCCCACAAGTTCACCTGGCAGAGTGTTGAATCCAGGGGTTATAGATGTCTACCAATCAATCAAGTTGGCGAGTGGAACCCTTGGAGCATGTGGTGCATCCTGAAGGGAATGTCGTTCAAAAGAACCATAAGAAGTGAGTGGCACCCTTGGAGCATGTGGTGCATCCTGAAGGGCACATCGCGTAAAAGAAATGAATGAGGCGAGTGGCACCCTTGGAGCACGTAGTGCATCCTGAAGGGTACGTCGCGATGATGATGATGAAGAAATGAACCTAGATGGCCCTAAGACATTAAAGCCTTAAGAAATCCTTAAATAACTTCCGTAACCAAGTGTCGCCCAGTTCAGAATCTAAATCCTAAGTCTAAAAATTTTCTATGGTAAAAGTTTAGCCTAACCTTAAGAAAAAGACCCTAGAATAAAAATAACAATTTAAACAAAACCCACTTAAGTAATAGTTGGGTCTTCATAAAATTCTTGGGGTAAATGACGAGAGTAAGAATTAAATTATAACTAATGGTTTTAAAATTTTGCAAAGAAGAAATTATTTCCTAACTTGTGAAAGTACAAAAGATATTAAATAAATAATAAATGGGAAAGATTTAATAGCGCAACTGCCATTTTGGGTCTAATAAACAGGGGAAAGAAGGGAATAATAAGAATTGGGTAACTAAGTAAATGGAGGAAACATAATAAAGGAAAGATGGGAACTTATGGTAAAAAGCGAGGTCAACATAGTAAGGAATCTGCAATTAAGAACCTTCTAAAATGAACTAAAATTAACAACTTCATTTTAGGGAAAGTAATTAAACCTGTAAGGGAATCTAGGAACACTTAGGAGGGAATTTAGGGGCAACTCTAGGTGGGTGAGGGAAAGGAGTAAATTAATAAATTAAAGAAAATAATTACTTGAGGAAAGTAGGGGATGGACGACACTTGTGCGAACGAGATCATTTAGTATCGTTTTTATTAAAACTTAATTAAAATGTGATTTAGCGAAAGTTGGAGGTGGGAAAAACTCTATAAAATAAAGGGAAGATGAGGAATAAAGGGGATCGACTGTTAGCATAACGTTACACTGTCGGAATTGTGACTCGACTGATTACTTGTGGAGAGTTGGGATTTTTCAGCTTGGATAGGAGTGGTAGCTCGGCCTTGCGAGGCGAGCTGAGAAGATAGACATACCATCTGGATAGTGTGTGGCCCCTTTGTGGATCAGGGGGCTAAGGAGGAAGCAGAGTACCCCTAGCGATTGGTTGGGAGGTACCGGTGAGGTCTCGGCGCTCGACGAGCGAGAGCGGCATGGAGCTCAAGTGCGGGATAGCGTCTTCGGGTTATTCATCTTCAGTCATAGGTACACAAGTGCATTATTTGTTTTAAATAGAAGAATCATTATTTAACGTGTATATGAACCCTTATGATGTTAATAAATGTGTTAGATTTGGGGTCATCCCTTTTCCTTGTCATTTAGTTTCTGCGCCTAGAATGAGGTAACCCCCACGATGCTTTCGATGAACTATCTTTATGACCTTGGACTGTGCTTAGGGACTGCATCGAGGGAAAATTAATCTCCCCCAATGTTTTAACAGGACCGAGTTTTTACTATGTTTATTTATTTTTAGTTCGGGGTTCCGCTTGGGTTCTGAACGCCCTTGACAACCATTCAAACTTCCAATGACATAATGTAGTTCTTACTGCATTGTACTGATATGTGGCTCTGTGTTTTTTGCTACCTTATCTTGTGGTGTTTTTATTACTCTGTGATTTGGCGGAGGTTACCCCAACTCCTTTCGGCCACTAAATCTCCACGAATTGGTGATTTCCTATTTCTGCGTTGAGTGAATGATTCTCTACGAGCAGGGGATGGTTACCCACATGATCTTCAAAGAAACTCAACGCATTTTTGGTTGTGTAATTCACTGACTTACCGGAAGTAATTATCTACACGATTTTTCGTTAGATTTTTCTATGCTTTTTGTTTGGATTTTATTGCATTTTCTTGTTATACATGCCCTGCGTTTTGGTGTTTTATTTTGTTGGGGAATGCCCATGGTTTCCGACTTAACCTCTATTTTTTTTTTGTTGGTTTATTTTTGCTGAGTTTCTTGTGCTAGTAGGCAGCGATGTGGGGGTGGCGTGATCTTGATGCTTTACCTGTGTTGATTTGATTACTAACCTACCTGTTATCACTGTAATTTTTACTCCCTTCCTGAGAGAACTTCACCCAGCGATTCCACACTTACCTCAACCGTGAGACGAAATGAACTTTAGAACAACAATGAGGGAATTGGCATAAACGCCATGTGAGACTTACCGTGCAGGTCTATGCCATGGAGTTAACTTTTGTACGTGTTAAACACTGGGTAATTTACTAAGGGGTAAAGGTACTGTGTTTCCCCACTGGAATATTTTTCCAGCAATAACATTAGTAGCTTAATTTTCTGCAAATTTTTATCAGGTGTTGACCGCGAACGACCTCTCATGGCGATTAATGGGTACATAAATACCTCTTCTTGTTTGGGCTATTACCACTTATTTCTCGACTGCATAATAGTCAACCGAATTTCCTTGGCTCAGAAATATTAGACTGTTTCCCCTTGTGTGACAACGATGGTGTAGAGTCGAGTCATTGTTATTTGGGTTGAGAACGACCAGACAGACCACTGATGCCAATCTGTGGGAACCGTCCCTTAAATTCCACCTGCCAGAATCGATCTGCGCAAGGAGAATCACCTTGTCATGACTTGGCCTTTTCTTCCAATAATTTTTAGCATGCTGGTAGCCTGAAACTTCATCCATTGTGAACTAAATGTGGCAAAAATTCTCTTTGCATTTCATCGCATGAGGGTTTCCAAACCAGTTGGGTTACATGATGGAAATGGGTGGGTCAAATCATATTTTACCTGCACACACCACTTACCTTGTTCCATATCCCAACGAAGTTGTGTTTATTTAGATAAGGAAACTGTGTTATTTTAACCCCGCCTCTTATTTAGTTTTGCATGGCTGGCATTAATCGTCCATCCCTTTAATTCTGGTAAGTTTATGATTTTGATCTAGTGTAGCGTGGAGTTTATTTATTCAGAGTGGTTGGAGGGTATGATTAAAGTAGATCCTTTATTGATATCCTTATAAGGTCATGTATGGATTTATAAATTATGATTAATATGTTTAAGTCATGTTGGCTAAGATTTTCATGATTACTAATTGTTAAAGTAATGGGAGGCCTTTTAATTAATAAATAATAATAATACCAAATATTACTACCTTTATCATGTGTGGGATGAGGATATTAGAGTAAGGATGGTCAAGAGGTGAACCATCTATGTCTTGATGTATTGTGATATATATTCATCTACATAATTATTAGATCCTGAATTTTAAAAAGGAATACTTTTAAATTTGGTTAAGGCAATTGGTAGAGATGGAACCATGAGGACATTTATCATTTGAAATTGTGCCAATGAACTAGTGTTAAGGCTAACTTAGACTACCTTGATGTCATTACACACTTAAACATGTGACGCTAGGCTCGTAATAGAGGTTGGGCTAAGTTGTGTTGATTTCCTTACTGGCCTTATTTATCACCATTATCTTGCAGTGTGATTTTTTTCTTGCAAAGTTATTGTAACTTAAAATGAAAAGGTGTTGCCCTCTTATGGCATTGATATTGTAGTTTTTATTGTTATGGATAACACATAAGATGTAAGGCACTTGTTATTCCTCTTGGTTAATGTGATATAAATGTACTGTGTTTATTATTACATGACAGCGTGTTTGTAATTTTTATTATTATTGATGAACATATATGGCGAAATGTTCTTGAATTAAGTACCATAAATTGTTATAAGTTAGTAAATGAGGGATGTTGTTCTTTTAAGTAATGTTGTACTTGGTTGGTAAACCTTCCATGTGTTTGGTCTATTTGTGTCAGGCGGGACGTAGACACCTCCATGTTCCTCAGAACAGTCGCCAGCCCTGAGACCTTAAATGGTTAAAATCGATGGAAACCTGGGCTTGAGCATTGCTTATGTGTCTTGGAGGTCCTAACCATTGCAGGGTAGGATGGGCGGGTAGTCAGTCTGACTTATTTCTGAGTGATCTCCGTTAATGCATGCAGTTGCCTATTGTACATCGTATGTCGTCTTGTTGTGATCGCCTTGCTTGCGTCTTGTTCGTTGTTGGGTTACTAGTTTCTCCCTGAGCAGTTGGCTAGGAGCCTATCTGACATTCTCTCTCTCTGGAGCAGAGAACTAAGATTAAACGCCCTGCTTTCCTATGTAGAAATAGTAAAATATTCTACTATGGATTTTCCCATCTATGTTCGTACCATACATAACCTGGTTTGTCGTTAATGTTTGCAGTTACTTGTTGTGCGCCTTATGTTTTATTGTTGTGATCATCATGGTTGTGTCTTGTTAGTTGTTGGGTCTCGACATAGAGTCAAGTGTGTCGGTTTCCTTTTTACACACGTGCACACATCCTAAAAAAAAATAAAAAAATTTGCACCTGTTATCAAAGTTGTTGTCGTAACGAGGAGGATGTTACAAGAGGACAATACAGTCACGTATCAAGCCATCAGTGACCTGTGCATCTAAGAGGAGTCATTGTGAATATTTTTAGCGCGATTAATTTCCAGTGTTGTACATGTTGAAGAAGTCACTACTACTACGAGAGAGTTGTTGAATGGTTTGATATGGGTACATGATATAGGATATTCCTTGAAGGAGGGGCATTGTCAAATTCTACATGAAGGCACATTCAAAAACTCTACACCGTTAGAATTTTGTATAAATATATGCCACTGGAGCCTAGGTGGAAATCAGCCATGACACTAAGTATTCATCATAGGAGAACATTACCTTCTCTGATTATTATAGTAGTCAAGATATAATTCTTACAAGTTGTTGATCTGTATAAATGATCTGCACTCACTGAGGACACAATTGTTGTCGATGCCAGAGGGATACAATATGATCATTGGTGTTTTAAATTCATTGCTACTGTGATTTGAACGTAAGATTGTAACATCCCGCTCTTGCGCACTGAGCAAACTTATTCTTTGAGGACACTTGCTCGCAAGTGATCCAGATTATTATGCTATTAAAACATTGATTTGGATTATGAGGTGTTATGGGTTGATGTCATGTTGTTTTGTTGCATTGACATAGACAAGTGATATTCACTTCGTTTTACTGAGTGTGCAAGATTTTAGACCTCGAGGATGAAGAGGCATTGATGGAACCCCTTAGAATCTGGATCGATTCGTGGAGTGAACCATTGGGGTTTGATTGTTTTATATGTGATATTAGTGCACATGATTAGACGACATGATTATGGATATTTTTTTGACATGATTTGTTGATGATGCAGGCTGATGATAACTTGTCAACCAGACTCACATGTGGAGTAGAGGGGTCATGCAT
Source organism: Picea glauca (assembly GCA_000966675.3). Classification (NCBI taxonomy): domain Eukaryota; kingdom Viridiplantae; phylum Streptophyta; class Pinopsida; order Pinales; family Pinaceae; genus Picea; species Picea glauca. The sequence continues at coordinate 440,501 of JZKD02S0443998.1, read as the reverse complement.
GACTACCAGATATGTTGAGGGAGAGGTGTGGATAGCAGCCCTGCCATAGCGTAGTAGCACTCCCACCATGGCTCGAACTATAGATTGATGTTTACCTAGTTCGAGAGGACCCACGATGCCGTGAGGGAAGACTGCGACAATCGCTCATGATGATTCTAAGGAGTGCGCAATAGGGAACGAGCCTTATTCCTTAGAGGCCCTTAGTCTCCCACAATTTCACCTGGCAGAGTATTGACTCTAGGGGTTTTTGATGTTTACCAAGTTAGTCAATCTACGAGTGGCACCCTTGGAGCACATGGTGTGTCCTGAATGGTACGTTGCAAAATAAAAATGGAAAGAGGCGAGTGGCACCATTGGAGCACTTAGTACATCCTGAAGGGCACATCGTGCAAGGGAAATAGATGAGGCGAGTGGCACCCTTGGAGCACCTAGTGCATCCTGAAGGGCACGTCGTGTTGTTAATGATAAATGAAAGAACCTAGATGGTCTTAGGATGAATAACGTGATAAGAAAATTTTCAAACAATTTCCCTAATAAAATGTCACCCAACACAAAAATCAAAGTCTAGGTCTAAATTATACTGGTGGAAGATTTTTTCTATCCTTTTCATATATATATATATATATATATATATATATATATATATATATATTTATAAAAATAAAAATAAAATAAATAATGATGATAATCTTTATTAATCTTGTAAGAAAAAGGGAGTAAGCAATTTAATTGATTCATAAAAATCAGCTGGGATAAAAAAAAAAAAAGAGGAAATAGTTGTTTTATTATATTATGATAATTTAAAAATTATTAATTAAAAAGGGAAAAGGGAAAAGTTAATTTCTACACCTGCCAAATTGAGCTCTAAATGAAAAGGAGAAAGAGAGAAATCTAAAATAATAATGAAACTAGGAAATGAGGGAAACCTAAAAAGAAAAGGGAAACACAAGGTAAAAAGAAGAAAGTCAAAATTAGTAAGGTATCTAGCATTTAAGATCTTTCTAAATTAACTCAACTAGTAAATTGGTAATGGGGAAAGTCATTAAAACTTGTAAGGTAATATGGGAATACCTAGGAGAGATTCTAGGATTGAATTTAGGTGGGTGAGGGAAACATGTGCAATTAATTAATTAAATAAATTAATTTATGGAGGAATGAACGGGATGGGTGACACTTGTACGGGGACGATATTTAGAAATTAATTTATTAAACATTAATTTAAATGAGATTTTGGGAAGGTAAAGGACATCGAAAATCTATATAAAGGAGGGAGGAGGAGGAAGAGAGATATCTTATGTTTGGCATAATGTTATGCTAAAAAAATCTATACTTGACTGACTCGGCCTATGGGAGTTGGGATACCCGGCTCAGTGAGGAGTGGTAGCTCAGCATTGAGAGGAAAGTTGGGAGCTAGTTGATTCTATGGTTAGTGTGTGTGGCCCCTTTGCGGCTCGGGGGGTTAATGGGGAAGAATAATATGCCTAGCATTGGTTGGGATGTACCAGTGAAGTCTCGTCGGTCAGCAAGTGGGAGTTGCATGGACAATGCGAGACATCAACTCAGAGCGGGCAATCAGGGAACGATACACTTTCTTTATTTTTTCATGGTAGATTGTAGTAGGATTTATGCTTTAGATCTTCATGTTTTATTAGCTAAGTAAATTGATTGTCTTAGCGTTCTAGTTGATGATTGAATTTTTCCATGGCCTATAGCTCAATAATTGATTGACTCCCATGACCTTTGATTCCTGGCATGTGTTGACCACGTTGTGGTGTATTGACTTGTGAATATTGTGGTTGTTTTTTCCTTTCTTCTCTAGCTCATCAATCCTCACCTTAACATTCGGCCAGGAGCCTGATCTACGATCGTTGCTTCGGTGTTAATAGACCTATGGATCTCAATGCCCTTCTTTTCTGTGTGTGGATGATGAGAGAAGGACATTCCTATCATCCGTCTACCTCCATTATTGTCCTTGGGTTATTGTTTGACTTGCGCCATCTAGCAAAGACCTCTGCGTACGGATTATCTTTTGTCCTTGTTGGTTTTTTCTGTGCCTTGACTGATAGAATCCCTTTGATCATTTCAATGAATTTTCCCATTTGATCCTTCCCTTTCTCTTACTATTATCTGTATTTTTGTATTCGTGTCCTGGAAATGGAAAAACGTTTTTATTTGTTATTCCTATTTGCATTGTATTGGTATTCTGGAAATGGAAAAACAAATTGATTTCATGTCTGCAATTTTGTAGTGGTATCATGGATTGGAAAAACGGTTTTATTTGTTATTCGTGTCTGCATTGTATTGGTATTCTAGAAATGGAAAAATGAATTGATTTCATGTCTTCAATTTTGTATTAGTATCCTGGAATGGAAAAATGTTTTTATTTGTTATTCCTATCTGCGTTGTATTGGCATTCTGGCAATGGAAAAACGATTTGATTCCCTATCTACGTTTTTATAATTGGTATCCTGGAAATGGAAAAATGTTTATGTGTTATCCATGTCTGCGTTGTATTGGTATCCTGGCAATGGAAAAACGAAATCATTTCCCTGTCTATGTTTTTATAATTGGTATTCTGGTAAGTGAAGGGTGTTTTGGTCATTCCTGTATGTGTTTTCATTTGGCATCCGAGAAATGAAAAAGGGAAACCAAATTTTTTCCACTTAAAATGTGCCTAAGAATATCGTTGAAGTGACCACGTTTTTGCTTTAAAAGTTGACAGAGATTGTCGTGGAAATGCCCACGTTTTTTTCTTTTAAAAGTTGGCAGAGATTGCGGGTATTTCAACATCAATCTCTGTCAAATTTTAAAAGTTGACAGAGATTGTGGGTATTTCAACATCAATCTCTGTCAACTTTTAAAAGTTGACACAGATTGCTGTCGAAATGCCCACGTTTCTTCTTTTAAAAGTTGATAGAGATTTCTCTTGAAATGCCCATGTTTTTTGCTTTTAAAATTTGACAGAGATTGTTGTTGAAATGCCCACGTTTTTGCTTTTAAAAGTTGACAGATATTGTTGTTGAAATGCCCACGTTTTTTCTTTCAAAAGTTGATAGAGATTGTTGTTGAAATGCCCACATTTTTGCTTTTAAAAGTTGACAGAGTTTGTTGTTGAAATATCCACACTTTTTCCTTTAAATCGATTGACTGAGTTGCTGATAAAATTCCCACAATTTTTTTTTAAATCGATTGCTTGAGCTTGTTGTAAATGCCCACGATTTTGGCTATTAAATTGATTGCCTGAGCTTCCTGTAAATGCCCACAATTTTTGCCAATTAAATGTGACTGAGTTTGTTGTAAAGGCCCACAATGTTTTCCAATTAAATGTGACTGAGTTTGTTGTAAATAACCACGGATTTGCCCCAAAAAATATTGACTAAGTTCATTGTTGAAGGGACACGATTTTCCCATTTAGAATGTTGACTGTGTTGATTGTCGAATGACCAATAGTTGATCCTTCTGCAGTTGTTTTGTCTTCTTATTTTCCTTCAATTTGAGTGTACCCAACATTCTCACTGCCAAACATTAATTGCTACAGACATGTTATTGGTAATATTAATTGCTATGTAATTGCCATGTTATTTGTCAGGATAGTTGCTACATCAATGTCAAAGGACAACAATTTCCTTCTTAATATTAATTACCACAATAATGTCAATTTCTACAACGATGTTAACAGTCAATAGTTCCCTTCTTAATGTTACAGACAACTAGTTATTTTTGGTACGGTTATATTAGATAGACGACATGTGTAATTTAAATGACTACAAGTGTTATATTGTAGCATTTTACATTGATGTGGCTAATGTAGTTATATATTGTCATTTGATAGTTAGATTGTAATTTCGAGGATTAACTTAGAATTACCCTTTTAGCTGGTGATTAATGGTTAAATGAGTTTAGGAGCATTGACCAAATTATAGATTAATCTTTCTAAATTAATTTGTAGTTAATGATTAAATCATAATGCAACATTTACGAACTAATTTGTAATTGAGGTTATTTCGATGGAAATTAATGCTTCATTGTAATGTAGAATTGTCGGTTGATTCAAAGGTGATGTTATTTAGATTGAAAGTAACAGCTATGGTGTAAACTAGAATGGTCGATTGGATTTTATTAATTGTTAATCAGTTGGTAAGTTAAAGACTAAATTATAGTTTAGACTTGCTAAATTTCGATATATATTCAATGTCAAAAACAATTTGTAAATGTTGACTAGTTTAGACTTGATGAATGTGTTGGGGGGTTGAAGAAGCCGTGACTCCCCTGCTAGTCATCCTCTTGTGTCTCATCAACCTTTTATCTGGGGTGTGGGTATAGTCTCCCTATCATTATTCATCTCCTAGCACGTCAGAGTCCTTGGTCCAGATAGGATGTGTTGCGCCAAGGTTATTGATATGTCTATCACTGGGGGACGACATGATTCCTGATGAGGGGATCATGACACACCCTATTTGGATAGAAGCAAATGATAACTTAGCCAGAGTCAATGCTTTATGTGTGAGTGTTGTCAAGCATTGTAAGTTTTCTTTTACGCATGGGTTGAACACCTTCATGCATTTGGTTTGCACAGATTGAGGTTCTAGTATTTGTTCGTCAAGGTTGTTGTGTCAGGAGTAGGATGTTGTCCCTTAGATTATAGGTAGGTTCCTGTTGTACTGGGAGGGTAGTTGTTTCTCCTTGTCTTAATGCATGTTTCACCACGTTTCTCTTATGCTAGTGCGTTGAGTCATAGTTTCCTATTGCCTGGACTACATGTTTACATTCGTCGTCAGTGGTGAGGTAAATTGTTGTCGTCATCGCCTTCTTTCCCTCAAAATAAAAAATAAAAAATTGCACTTCTTCTTTGCTTGTATTCGTAACGACGGGGCCGTTACAAAGATGACCATTTAGAAAATCCATTCCATACCATGAAAATATTTACCACAATCGACTATTTTTTTTTCTTTGATGATGAAGAAAAGGAGGATGATTACATTATCGAATAAGGAGACGAATAAAAGCTCACAGTAGCCAAGGAAGAATCAATTCAGTTTCTACAAGAGAAAATGGCAGAAGTACCTAAGAAGGCCGAAGACGCGATTGGTATGCCACCAATATCAACTCATGTGCAAATGGTATCTAAAGAGATATCCTCTGTGTACTTATTTGACTCAATAAAACTGAAATTGAAGCAAGGCACTGCAATACAATGACAAGAAGATGGAGGACAAGAATTTAGTACAACAAGAGATACAAGACTGACCAAGGGAAGTCGCTGCCACAACAATTTGCAATCTATCAGGTTAAAGGAGTTGTTGTTGAGAGAAATCGTTGGCTGGAGAGGAGATCATTGCACAATGAAGGTCGGTGGTAATAATATTGGACAGAGGTTGGATTTCTCATTAATATAGAAGGTTATTATTATTTCTCGACTGATCTTTTATATGTTGTGTGCTTAAATGTTTTTGTATGTTTAGGTGTTTGGGTAAAATCATGAAGGTGGGTAACACTTTCATGACAATCGGGTCTCAAAAATTCCTAGTGGCAATTGTTCAGCCGAAAAAATGTTGCTAGGAATTTTTTCGATTGAAATGTTGCACGCCAAATTGAATGGTGCCCTGATGGTGCCCTTGAAATTTGTGTACAATGTTTTTCGGATGAATTGTTTTCCCATGGTAAGCATATTTTGGTCGAAAATGTGACTTCTTTCAGGAAACTGCAAATTCTCTCCATCTTACTTGATCTTTAGAGGTAGAAGACTCCTACAAATACTCAAAATTTAGTTTCATAATTGATACCAACATTTTTAAAATTGAATCTACTTTCATTGGATATAATTTGTTTTCATTTTCATTGTTTTTATCTAATTTTATTTTATTTTATATAAAAAATCACTACATTATATTTTTAGGTGAGATTATGATTCGATGAAATGAAAAATCCATATCTCTAAAAATGCACAGTGGAAAATTATGGAAAATTTATGTTAATAATCCTTAAACTGTTATATTCAAAAGGGTATTTTTAGATTTTACTTTTAAGTAAAAATTAATATAGGTACAAGGTGTAGAAAAACATGTGTTTAAAATCTGCAACATTTTTAGCTTGGTCAACTTCAAATAATTCTAGAAATTATAATATTCATCCGTTAGATTAAAAATTCTAGTCATAATAAAATAGAGTCTCTGTAGATTGTTGCAGTATATTTTGTTTCTTAAAAACATAATTTTAATAATAGATATATTATTGTGGGAAAAAGTAACTCATTATCATTCATTTCATGTTTAAGGAACATACTATTAAACAATTGTCAAATTGACATATCAAATCTTAATAATAAAAAAATTGAAAACTAGTCATTGGAAAGATAACAAAATTCTTCAAAAGTTTTTTTTTACTTTAAAGTGAAATTATAAATAAAAAAAATACTTTTGTATTCTGAAATTTGAAGAACTTGTGAAAATATAGTTTTTTTTGGTCATAAAGTGTTACCCATCTTCATGATTTTATCCGTAAAAGAAAGTAAAAAATCTTGTATCTTGATATAATCTGGGAGCCCCGATTTCAAGAACAATTGTTCTTATGATTGGAATTCACCTTGTATAATTGAATGTTGATGACATTTTGAATCAAGACCACCCTTCTAGACACTAACAGATAACCGAAAGAAAAAAAAAAATTAGATGAAGGAATGTTCATAGGATGTTTCAATAATTGACATATTTTCTCATGGAAGCGTCGGTGAGTAGAGTTTGTCAAAATTGTCTATAATACAAGTGCATGAATGATGATATGAAACATTTTTACTTTAAATGGGTTGAAAGGAAAGCTCGAAGAAGAGGAAGAGAAAGAGTGCAATCTAGAGGAGTCAAAGTGGGTGTATACGTTGATGAGGGTCATGTCAGACAAAGTGTTGTAACCTTTTATGTTATGTAATTTGTGAAGTTTTTTAATGTAGGCATTAATGGGGGGTGTTAGAGATAATTCCTAATTAATTCTACATACTAGAGTTTAGGTATTGGATTGGGTTTTTTCGAGGATTTTGAGATATTCTCTCACCTCTCCCTCCAAGAGTGGAAGACATTGGATCTCAAAACACTTATTTAAATTTGATGTATCTCTGTGTAATTTCGGTAAAACAATCCTATTATTTTTTGTGCCTAATTCTTCCAATTTGTATTTTAGAGGATGATAGGAGAATCAAAAACCTCCTCTCTCGCACCCAACATGATGCCATATCAACATATTATAACTACATGGCCCAAACGTGGGCATACCTATATGCTTGGGAAGAGGATTCCAACATGTGATCATAAGGGTTCGAGATAGTGAGGTGGACATCGAAATGGTGGCATGAATTCCAGATGTTGGATCCTCCATGGAAAGAGAAAGAAAATACTACAATATTATTGATTTATATTGGCACACAAAGATACTTATGGGAATATCCATGATTGAAAAGTAGGTTGTTTTCAATTCCTTCTGAATGCATCTAGAGTACATTCACCTTCAACTCAATGCATTGGATATGAAAATCAATATATTTATTGAAAGGATTGTGCATGCCAACATTGGGGATCCCAGTGATGAACAATGTTGGATAGGAAAATCAATATCTTTATCGAAATTATTGTGCATGTCATCTTTCGGGATCCCAGTGATGACCAACCAAAAGGTGCCTAGGAAAATGTCCCTCCTTCTAATTGATTCTCCCATGTACTTTTTAAAGATGTTTTTTGGTCATACATCAATGGAAAATAACCTATTAAGAATCTGTTAGAAATCAAACAAGTTATAATAAAGATAAAAAATATATTTTTTGAACTATTGTGGGCTTCAAGCCTACAGATGACATTGTTTTGCTGTTGGTTTGGTTTCCAAAGTGGCAGCAACAAAACCTCTGTAAATTATTGACCAATACTTCTTAATACATAGAATATATAGATTATAAAAAAATATAAAAATATAAATTGAGTCTAATACATTTAATATATTTGATTTAAACCATTAATTACATTTCAATTCATCACTATTGTAATAGAAAATTTGGACTTAAACTATGACATAGTTTTCTTCATATGCTTGTATTTCCCAAACGCCCCAAATATTAGCAACACTAATATAAGACATAAGATAAATAATATAATAGTCAACATTTTCTTTGATGATGATGACAAAAAGAAAAAACACAACCACTATCACCACTATTACCACCGTTTGAGTTTATGTTTAAGAAAAATTGTAATAGATTAATTGGTTTTCTTTAAACTTTCATTTCTATATTTAAAAAGATTAAAAACAAGATTTCTTAAATATCTATAATTTTGATGAGTTAATATATAAGAAGGTTGATATTGTTACAAATAATTTGAAGTTGAGATTTAATGTTGACATATGAAGAAAATTTTAAGAGAAAGTGATTTTAGTTCTCCACCTTGTTAGTATCACAATAATGACTAATTATATTATTACAAAAGTATAATTTTAATGTAGGAAAATTTTCATTTTTAATACTTAAGACTATTATTATGTATTATAATTTCATTTTATGTGAAACAATAACACCTTTTTGTTTTATCTATTAATGGTTCAAAGCTTAAAGAATTTTTTGATGGTTTATTAACAATGTGATAATTAAATAACATAAACATGTAGACTCATGATGGAATCATTATATGTGAGGTTCAATAAGGTGGTATATTGAGATGCATTGTTATATCATTTTAAATTGTCTATGAACTTTATTAATATTTTAATTTATATCATCTTTATAATATATTGTTATTGAGTCACCTTTCTAGTACATTGTTATAGAAGATATCTAATGAATGAATATAATTAATGTGGTTTTGGTTATGATGTTATTGGGATATCATGTCCTTCAATTAAATATGTGGATATTTAATATTAAATGATGATATAGGTGGATATCCGTGGCCACCCACCTTTTCCAACTTGCTCAAAATAATTTTCTCACAATTTTGGCAATTTACTATTTTTAGTAGTTTTAACTTCCGGGGCCATTTTGAAGGCCTAAATGAATATTTTTCAGGATCAAGCTTATAAATTATATATCATATCATGTTTCCCCCCCCAAATTAATCTCCTCGATGATACCTTTCCAACGGACTATCATGCGCCTAAAACGAAGATCGTATGCAAAAGTTATGACCCCGGGAAGTTGATGTACTCACTTACCCAAACGAGGCCTACATGACTTTTGACGCTTCGTATCCTAGGGTTGCGTTTTTGGATGTATAGGGTTTTTGAAATTCCTTTTTATTGTAAAAAAGAATCGAAAGTCTCATTGTAATCATCTTCCTGTGAATGAGCGTAGTCTTCACATCTCTTCTCAAAGATAAGCCACCACCATTTCAACAAGCTTGTTTTTTGCTGCAATTTACAGTTTTAGCTTATTTCGTTATTAAATAGAAAATAAGTTTTAGTGTATCTCTCTTATTCCATATTAATAATATTTTAATAATTTGTATTCACTTCGTTTTTCTCATAAAATCCAGATCAGTGGTATCAGAGCGGTCTGCACCTTATCGTCTAAATGCATGTCCCTAATGAGGTCAGGGTACAAAGAATTGGGTCTCGAGCTTGTTTATCTTGAGGAGAAAAGATCTCTCAAGCCCAAGCGACCTCTCATGGGAGGAGAAAATAAATATTATGGGAGAGGAGATCCTTTCAAAATGTTTCTTGAGGAATCCCTCATGCAACAGAGGAACGAGATGATGGATAGTTTCACGCAAATCCTTCGACGGCTACCAACAGGTGACGCATCTTCCTTGAGTGGAGGTGTTGCCCCATTCAAGGTACAAATCAACTTGTATATTCATATATTTGAAGTTCAGATAGATGCAGATGTTGTAAAGAAGTGGTTGAATATACTAGAAGGGTATGTTTTTGTCCATAACTTTTTGAATAGAGAAAAGATTACTTTTGCTCTCCTCAAAGACGTTCTCCATGTCAAATATTGGTGGGAAAATTTATGTGAGGAAAAGGAAACAGAGGAACCCTCATTATTGATAGTCACAACCACCTAGGAATACTTCAGGGATTTTATTAAGGAAAAATACTACCTCGTCGGAAGTTATGACCACTTGTATACCAAATGGACCACACTGCAGAAAGAAAGAGACCAGACAATGCCAGAGTTCACAAATATCTTCCATACATTGCACGCCAATATGGGTATCCAATATTCAGAGTGACATCTAGTGCTCAAGTATCACGATGCTCTACATAGATACATCCAGATCTAAATGGAATTTATTTACATCTCGTCCTTGGGAAAGGCCTACCGGTATGTCGTCAAATATGAGATGAAGCTCAAACAAAAGATGCAGTAATTTGGGCCTCGAAACCCCTGACAGAAAAAGCTAGGAAGGGGCAGCCCAAACCCACAGAATAAAGGATAGAGTCAATATGGACAATATTAGGACAACCAATCCAATTCGCAAGAAAAGAAGGACATAGGAAAGACAAAGAAAGATACCAGGAAGTGGTGTGACTTCCATAAAATCCCTTGGAATAACACTACTGACTTCCACTCAAAGAAATCATTGTTGGTTGAAGTGAAAGCCTCTGAATCAGATGCGAGTTCTGACTCTGAGTCAGAACTAGAAATGGGAATATAGATCATTGACATGGAACCCAGTTCCACCGTTGATACCACCAAGCTCCATCATGGTGAGCCAGACAAGCCATAGGAAGGAGAGTGCCTCTTGCATTCACATATATGGGTAAATGGAACCCCACTGCACTTCATCGTTGACAGTGATAGTGAAAACAAACTCATATCAACATAGGTTGTCAAGAAGATGGCCCTGTCGACAATGCCACACCCATAACCCTACACCATTGGATGGCTCCACCAAGGAGGCAATCTCTACATCAGCCAACAGTGCAGACTGTCATACGACATAAAGCCCTTCAAAGACAAGGTATTGTTTGATGTTGATCCTCTCGAAGTTTGTAATGTTATTTTCGGCCAATCTTATTTATGGAGACGTCATGCTATATATGAGTCTAGACCTCATAGTGTTATTATTACTTTGAATAGGAAATTGTACAAGATACCCAACGCAGTCCCTCCTAGTGGTATTTCCTTGATCTTTTCCAAGCAATGCAGGAAGTTCATATCTCACACCAGGAAATTTGTCTTCTTCATGATTTTCTCTCAGAGTGAGAAAAATATCACAGTCGCATCTAGGGCCTCTGTGGTTGACCTCTCCACACAACAAAAGCACGTGGATAATATTGTTGAAGAATACTCAGATATCTTCTCCTCTCCTACCAGGCGTACCTATGTACTGCCAAGTCAAGCATCCCATCGATCTGACCCCAGGTGCACCGCTACCCAATGGGCCAGTCTATTACCTTGTGGGAGCCCAATCATGTTGGTGTAGAATAAATAAGGGACCTGGAAACTCTTCATTGATTATCAGGCCCTGAATAAAATCATAGATCGAAATCGATACCTGATTCTCTTAATCGACGACCTCCTTGATCATCTCACGGGGGCCAGATACTTCAGTAAGACTGATCTGAAGTCTGGATACCACCAGGTCCCAATAGAGTATACAAATGTATGGAATACCACCTTCAAGTTGAAAGAAGTTATTTTTGAATGGTTCGTCATGCCCTTTGGTTTGATAAATGCTTCAATAACGTTTATGAGGATGATGGACGATATCCTACGATCTTTCACCAATAATTTTTTAGTGTTGTATCTTGATGACATCCTCATTACAATAAGACTTGGATAGAACACTTGCAGCGTATTCAACAGGTTTTGTACACATTGTGACAACAAAAACTATATCCAAACTTGGAAAAATTCTCCTTCGGTATGGACAAGGTCCATTACTTAGGCTACATTGTTGATAGGAATGGTTTGCATGTGGATGCAACCAAGATCTAGGTCACTTGTGACTGTCCAACCCCAACTACACTCACTAAAATTTGAAGCTTCTTCAGCCTCACCAATTTCTATTGCAGGTTCATGTTGGGATTCTCTCATATCACATGGGCCCTCAACCACATAACTAGGGGTGGAGATAATGAAAAATTTGTGTGGGGTCTATCCCAACAATAATCCCTCGATGACTTGGACAATCGTTTGTGGTCATCCCCATTACTTTCATTAACGGACCTGAAACATCCCTTTGAGATCGCGACAGATGCTTCAGACTTAGTTGTGGGCATCGTTCTCACTCAAAATGACCACCCTGTGGCATATCATAGTGAGACACTATCAGATGTTGTTCATAAGTACCCTACTTACGACAAACAAATGTACTCCATTGTGCAAGCTTGCTGCCAATGGAGGCATTACATTCTTTGGAAGGAGAAAGTCATCTATACTGATCACAAGCCATTATATCTCATGTATACCCAAGGAATATTGCAGAATGATCGCCATCAAAAGTGATCGACATACTTATAGAAGTTATACCTCAACATCAAGTATAAAATAGGTAGTACCAACCGAGTTGTTGTTTTCCTCAACCAACCTCTAATCGCACCACTCACCACAGTGTTAGACTCTTGTGGCCACAAGACCTCTGGATGGCCCTACCTTTATGAGACAGACCCTGACTTCTCCACCACCTACAAAATGTTGGGCATAAACTTAGTGGTGGCTAATTTCCATATTCAAGATGGGTTGTTGTGTTGTCTGGGCCATCTTTGTGTTCCATCAAGCGAGGAGAAGAACATGATTTGGGAAGCTCACTACAGTCGAGTGGAAAGACACTTTGGCATCAAAAAGACAATGGCATTGTTGCAGAAATATTTATACTAGACAAAACTTCGACATGATGTCAACAAGTTTATCAGGTCCTACACTGTGTGCGCTATTGCCAAACCGACCACTATAAAACATGGTCTATACCCCCCTCTTCCTACTCCTAATAGGCTGTGGGAATCCATGTCAATGGATTACATGCCGAGCCTCCTGTCGACGAAGAGGGGAAATGATTGTGTTTTTGTGGTTGTTGATCACGTTTCCAAGACGGTGATTCTAGCCATGTGCAAAAAGAATGTGACATCCCACTCTAGCGCACTTACCAAACTTATTATTTGAGGACACTTGCTCGCAAGTGATCTGGATTTATATGATGATACAACTTTTCTTTCATTATGATGCATTGAGTTATATGACAGGATGTTTTTACTACCTTGGTATAGACAGGTGTTGCTGACTCAGTTTCTTTGAGTGTGCAGGGTGACAGACCTTGAGGATGCAGAGGCATCGGTGGAACTCCCTTGGACTCCGGATTGAGTCAGGGAGTGGGGTATTTGAGTTGTTTCATTTACGGTGATGATGTTTTGATTTGATGTTATGATATTAATTTTATGATGTGTTGTTGACATGATCTGACATGGTGGTTGATGATGCAGGCTAACGATAGCTTGCCAACCGGACTCACATATGGAGTAAAGGGGCCACACACGAGTTCCAGAGAGATTGAGGGAGAGGTGTGGACAGCAGCCCTGCAACATCCTACTAGCACTCCCGCCATGGCTCAAACTGTAGGTTAATGATTACCTAGTTCGAGAGGATCCACGATGCCATGAGGGAAGACTGCGACAGTCGCTCATGATGATTCTAAGGGGCGCGCAATAAGGCGGGGGCCTTATTCCTTACAGCCCTTAGTCTCCCACAAGATTCACCTGGCGGAGTGTTGACTCCAGGGGTTATAGAGTCTACCAATCC
>JZKD02S0443998.1:407137-419564 GCA_000966675.3 Picea glauca | reverse complement strand
CCTTATTCCTTAGAGCCCTTAGTCTCCCACAAGATTCACCTGGCGGAGTGTTGACTCCAGGGGTTATAGAGTCTACCAATCCGTCAAGCCAGCAAGTGGTACCCTTGGAGCACGTAGTGCATCCTGAAGGGCACGTCGCGCAAGGAATTACAAGTCAGCGAGTGGCACCCTTGGAGCACATGGTGCATCCTGAAGGGCACATCGCGCGATAGAAGCGATAGAGGCGAGTGGCACCCTTGGAGCACGTAGTGCGTCCTGAAGGGCACGTCGTTTTGAGGATGATGAAGAGACAACCTAGATGACCCTGAGACCGTAGCACCTAATAAATTCTTACAACGCCTCCCCTAATTAAATTTTTGTCTCCCTGTTCGAATCAAACCTAGATTAAAACGTCTCTAAGATAAATTGACCAGCCCTAAGAAAAGATCCTCCAAAAATAAACCTAGGGCGTAAACTAACACCCACCTAGGAGTTAATTAAAGACTTCTAAAAAGTAAAGGGGGTAAAAGTAATGAGGGGGTTAATTTAAGAAAAACCCTTGGTGTTTAATTTTAAAGGGGAATTAAAAAGTATTAAAGAAGGGAGTGTAAAATTTAGGATAACAAAAAAAAAATTGATGATAATAAATAATGGAAGGAGAGAAAGAAAAAGAAAAATAAAAATAAAAATAAATTAAAAATAAGGAAACTTAAAAAGTGGAAACTAGGAGACATAGGGAAAAAGCAAAAGGGGAATCAACATTTAAGTAAGTACTAAATTTTCAAGAAAATCATTTTAGGAAAGTGAATAAAAGCATGAGAGGGGATCTAGGAACCCTAGGAGAAATTTAAGGAGCAATTTTGGGGGATTGAGGGAATTTAGACTTTTAATTGTTAAACATAAATTAATTATTGGAGAATCCTAGGGATGAGTGACACTTGGACGGCGAAGATTGTTAGAGGTTTTTGTCAATAAAAAATTAATTAATTAATAATCAGGAAAGTAGGTGGGTCTCATTTTTCCTATAAAAGACAGGGAAAGGAAGGAAAAGAGGATGAACGGTTAGCGTAACGTTACGCTGCCGAATTGTGGTTTGACGGATTTTCTTGTGAGGAGTTGGGTGTAAGCTCAGCTTGTTGGAGTGGTAGCTCAACCGTTGAGGCGAGCTGAGACGCTAGTGATATTTTTGGTTCTTGTGTGGCCCCTTTGCGGCTCGGGGGGCTAAGGGGGAAGTAGAGTACCCCTAGCGTTGGCTGGGAGGTACCGGTGAGCATTTAGCAGTCGGTAAGCGGGAGCGGCAAGGAGCGCGGGACGTGGCACGGTGCGCGGGACGTCTTCCAACGCGGGCGTAAGACAACGGTATGTACATATTTTTTTTAATAGATCAGAATGTGTTACAACTTATGCTGGGATTTGTGTACCAGTGTAATGGTATGGTTGGCTATTTTATTTATTTACTCGGCGAGCACGAAGGTATTTGTTGTAGCTGTTGTTTTCATTTGAAAAGTATACTTATTTCCAAATCTTGTACAGTTTTATAGACTATAGGTTCCTTGGGTGTGATATAGAACTGATCAGATATTATAGGACCTCCAGTTGAAACTTATATGCATATTTTACCACTGTTACTTACCTCGGCTATTGCGAGATAAAAAAAATTATTACTGCTATCACCTACCCTTTTAACAAGCTACTTACCTCCACAAATACTAGATGATAATTCCTTACGGCTTATTCTCATTTTAGTTCCCATGGTTGTTGGCGCCCACTGAAATTTAGTTCACGCGTTGAGCCCATGACCCCGGCTTTGGACATTCAAACCTCTTCGTTGCAAATTTTCAGGATACTATTAAAGAAAACCTTGCCGATCTGCTTAATGGTCAAGTTGTTGGGAGTTTAGGGTTCAGGACTGCTGCTACTAGAAGTAGTGTGCCCGTTTTTATTTTAGTGTCTCCGAGGGTGTAGCGAACGATGGAGTTCTGGCATTGCCATTATCTGTTTAAACTACCTGAACATCCTTCTTTTCACTATCCTTGATTAATGAAATAAACAGTATGCCCTGGTACTGAACTACACAGGTAGATACAGTGTTTTTACCATCAGAGACACTGGAAGATGGCCTTCCTGCCTATATCGTTGTCCCTACGGAGAGTAACCCATACTGAATCCAAGGAATCGTGAAGGTGACGCTAACTAGTTTTACTGAAGGTAAACTTTGCAAATCGACTCATTACACGCCCAATAAGGAACACGAATATTCCCAGCGAGGTTTCTCTTCCTTTATCCCTTAACGCCGAGTGATATTCCCGTCCTGAACCGAATCTTAAACCTTTAAATCCGCCCATGCGCCATGATAGAACTCATTGTCCCTTTGCAACTGATTGGCGAACCTCTATAATGACAGTCACGCCCTCCCGTTTCCATTTAGTAAGAAACCTTTCCTTACTGCATTACCTACTCCTCCGTTTTGGCTTTTATGACCAGATAGCGGGTGACTGAATTTCTTTTCTATTTGGGTTTTGTGGTAGGATTAGACCGGATTTGGAATCCTCAGATTTCAGTGTGCTTGATCGTCGGAGCATGCCTAAGATCTGACAGCATCCCTTAACTTTTGTTAAACAAAAAAACTCACGGCAGCCGCCCATAATGCAGTTAGGCGAAAGTTTTAAATGAGGCTGCAACTGTCCATTTATAACGAATTTTTAATGTTTTCCCTTCTGGGGTATGGACCATGGCAGTCAGTAGTTTGTACTTAATTTATGTATTGGGTATTGATAGTCTAAATGATGCGGTTCCTGTGCTACTGCGGTAAAGATTCGTTCCGGTTAACCAATTCCTTCTCCTCCACGCAACTGGACTTGACATTCCCTGGAGTACAATAACGAACGATCTATTTTTAAAAAAAAATGACTTTGCCCTTCGTAATTATAGGTTAGAAGCCTTCGATTATTCAGACTGTTTATTTCCTTCGGAACACATTGCAATAATGTTGCCTGCACATATTTTACACAGGGTTGTCAAATACAAAGAATTATTTTCCATCGTTCGTTGTATGATTGAATGGACTTATAGCATGCAATAAGGGAGGGTAACGTATTATATGTTAGCGCACTACAAACAACTTTTACAACATGCATTGATAATAGTTTACGGACAACTTAGGGTAATGTGACTCATTTTACCTTCAATAGCATCTAAGACTGTAGTACCAAACTGTTTAAATCACCACTTAATTATTGATTTATTAGCTGGTTCATTAACTGTAGTCGTAGGGGGTCATCGATTATGATGCTACCTTACTACTTATTTTACAGTAACTTGTTAGTCTTGTGAGGTTACTAAAGTGTAAGAATTGTCCTCTCATTTAAAATAAAAGAATGCATTATTTTACATTATGTAAGTATAGCTAAAGTTCCAAAAAAAACAGGGTAGTAACATGGATATTAAAGCATTTAATGTAAATTTAATAATTGATATATATTTAATTGTTAGTTTATCTTATCATATATCTGAAAAGGAAGTCCTTCTAAATTGTTCTCATTTTAATATGTCATCTTACCCTTTGCCCTTTTAATATGGGAAGGTATTGTAATGTTCATTATGAAGATACTTGTTATTGATGCATTTAGTTATGATGTAATTATCAAGGTGATGCTATTTTTATTATTGCCATTAGGGACTAATCAAATAATTATGATGCTACTTGCACTTGAATGTGGATAATTTAGATGAGATAATTAACTAGCTTTATAAAGGGTCCCCTTTAAAACACTGCTTTAATTAATGTTATTTTAATATGGTAATTATCATATCTTGTCATTTAAAATAGGATGGTTTGTCCCTTGAAACATTGCCTTAACTAAGGTCATTTTAAATATGGTAATTATCATAACTTGTCATTTTTAAATAGGATGGGTTATTGCTATATTTGATGTGAGTGTATATTGATATTGGGACCTATGCTTTAATTACAAGTCACTTGTCCTCTAAATACGGATAAACTAGGTTGATATCTTAATTACATTTACATAGGGTCCCTCTTAGTTATTTAATTAAGGTCATTTAAATACAATACAAAAGATGAGTATAACTATGGAAAGATTTATGAAGTCCTTTACCAATATTATCGTATTTTGTTTTTAATTACTCGAGTCAACTTATGGGTTGCATTCTCATATAGATTATCTACCTTTGTTTTTAATCACATGATTCAACTTATATATTGCATCTTTATATAGATTATCTACAAATGTTCAGGATTGGATACATTATTGGTTGGGCATTTATTGTAAGAAGGCATTTCACACATTGTGTTTGGTAGGAGAACATCTCTCTCTCTCTCGATCTGTTCGTTGTTAAAAATTTCCTTGTGTCTATATGTCCATTGTGTCTTCCATTTGAAGCTTTCTTTCTTTAACCTGGGGATAAGGCCAACAGCCTGTGTGAACGTTAGCTGAACTTCGGTTCTACGTCTACCTAGTAATACTCAAAGCCCTCCCTTTCTGTGTTAAAAAAGAAATAGTCCAAATGGATATTTTGTCCGTCAGGTCTATAAACCTAGGTGAATGTTATCTTGAATATTGTTTATGTCGTTGTTTGAGTAATAAGTATGGCGGCCTGTCCTGGACTTACGTAACCTACTTACCCAAGTTAGTATATCGGGGTGGTTTCTCCTTAGAATTGTGAACTTGGGTGTTCGTTGTCAGATTCCTTGTCACGCGCCTTCCGTAAGGGGCGCTTCTGTTTCCTCTTATTTGTACTTGATTGTGGTCAGTTAGTTGCTTGGTCTATTGTGTCGGGTGGGATGTAGACACCTCCATGTTCCTCAGAACAGTCGCCAGCCCTGAGACCTTAAATGGTTAAAGACGATGGGAAACCGGGCTTGAGCGTTGATTATGTGTCTTGGAGGTCCTAACCTTACAGGATAGGATGGGCGGGAGGTCAGTCGTATTTAGTGGTCAGTTTTACTTTTCGCTAAGTGTCTGCGTTGTGCACCCCTGCCTATGGTTGTGTTTGTGGTAGTTCTAGTTGAGGCCTTAAGCGTTCTTGTGCTGAACCTCATGATTGAATCTTGTCGTTAGTTGAGTGGCGTCGTACAGTTCTTTATGTTTCTACTTCTACACGCGCGCACACACCTCAAAAAAAAAAAATTTGCACCTATCACTAAAACAGTTGTTGTAACGACGCAGGCTCTTACAAAGAACATCACAGTAGAAGCCACTACCAAGATATTATTTGAAAGAGTATGGGTACATTTTGGGATCCCAAAAACCATTATCTTAGACCAAGACAGTTGTTTCCTTAGCACATTCTAGTCGAGCCTCTAGTCACTGCTGGATACCAAGCTCACCAAATCCATTGCCTTGCACCCCAAGATAAATGGCCAAACTAAGGTTGTCAATGGGATGATCGTACATATCCTGCACATGTACAATTTAAAACACCCCCACACATGGGATGAAATTATTCCCTATGTCCAACATAGATACCATCGATTCGTGCATAGCTCAACTGGCCACATCCCCTTTCAGGTGAGGTTGGGATTCTAACCATTAGGCCCCATGGATGTTGCAGTACCCCTGGTGGCGACCTAGACTGAATCATCCCCTTCTCCACCAAAAGATGACAAAGCCACCTGGTTCATTGATCGGATCCAACACATTCACCAACAAGTTCATGATATTCTATAGAAGTCTAATTCCAAGTATAAGAAGCATCATGATCAACATCGGGTGCCACATAAGTTTTAGGTGGGAGACAAAATTTGGTTGCACTTGCAGAAAGAATGCCTTACAGGGCCCCATCAGAAGCTTCTTCCACTCCGTTATGGGTCTTACACCATCACCAAGGTAGTGGGTGACAATTCTTTTCAGCTCAACATTCCCCCTTTCCTTGTCCTTCACCAAGTCTTCAACGTGGCTATCGTTCGACAATATTTCCCACCATTATTGGACACCTCGGGGATAGGATAGAAGTTGACACCAACATATATCAAACCCGACTACATGTAACAGGAATATAGCAATCATATTGTGGAAACACAGATCAATGGAACTCAACAACAAAGGATCCATCTTTATCGAGTCGTCAAAGCAGGGCAACTCTTGCACCAAGGCAAGTGGCTCACCCGGGGCCAAATTAACCAGAAATTTCCTCATCTGATGGGGGAACTCAACACAATGGATACCATTGTTTCTTAAGGAGGGAGTATTTACCCAGATGGATATCGGTGGCCACCCACCTTTTCCAACTCACTCAAAACATTTTTCTAGCAATTTTGGCAATTTACTATTTTTAGCAGTTTTAACTTACGGGGCCATTTTGAGGACCTAAATAAATGTTTTTCGGCATTGATATTCTCGATTATAGTAGAGTGCATAATTGATCCCCCATAATGAATTTCCTCAACGATACCTTTCCAACGGGCTATCATGTGCGTAAAATGAAGATCATATGAAAAAGTTACGACCCCGATAAGTTGATGTAGTGATTGACCCAAACGGGGACCACATGACTTTTGGTGCCTCATCTCCTAGGGGTTGGTTTTTGGATGTCTAGGATTTTTGACATTCTTTTTTATTGTAAAAAGGCCTTCAGAGCCTCACTGTAATCATCTTATTGTAAATGGGCACATCTGTCACATCTCTTCTCAGAGATAAGTCGCCAACATTCCAACAAGCTTGTTTTTCGCTGCATTTTATAGTTTCAACTTATTTCGTTATTGAATAGAAAAACAATTTTAATGCATCTCTGTTATTCTATGTTAAATATATTTTAATAATATGTATTCATGTCATTCTTCTCATAAAATATTTCATTTAATATTTTAATAATATGTATTATCTCTAAATTTATTAATTTGTTAGAGGGATCATATATCCTTTAAAGTGTAATTTTTCTTATCATTTAATTTTTACATAAATTTATAAAAGTTAGAATTCTCAGTTTATGAAAATATAGATATATACATTTCAAGTTTTAATTGTATTTAAGATATTTGTATTTTCACATAACAATACTTTAATGTGAGTATCATATAAATATAGGATTTATATTTAACAATCTTTATACTATGTATATATATCAAATCTCTCTCTTTCGTATACATATAGAGAGAGATTTATAATCATATTTATATTTAGTTAACATATATTATAGCTAATATTGTTTGTTATAAGTAATATTTTCTTTAAGTTGACATATTATTATGCAAGCATTACCCACATGAGAACATCTCTACCATACTATGTTGTAAAGGAACATTTTACTACAATGAAAGATGATTTATTACACATTGTGTTACTGACAAGGTGTTATTGATAGAACATGTGGAAAACCATGCATTATTTCATGGATATTAAATTTAGTATCAAAAGAAATGAGAAATCAATTTGTGTAGTAAACCTCTCTCATAAATAATAAAATGGAATGTAATGATGAAAAAACATCATTTTTACAATGCAATTTATGCAAATGCACAAATTATGATAGTGAATATGGATTTCTAGACCCCTATTCACATTGCAATAACTTCATGTTAGAATTTTACTAATAAAATCCTATAATTCTAACTATCCATCAAAAAATTGTATTCTTTGTAGAAAACATTAACTTGGAAATAAAGCATTTTTACTACAAATAGCTCATTCTAAAAAGGGATCTCTTTTCTCTTTTATGATTGTTACTAGTCATGTTTCCAGCTACCCTCTTGTTAGGGAAAACAATAATGATTTTTTTTTATTTTTTTTCCATGGGGATTATTGCTTGCAAACAAATTCGTGGATAGTTAATGAAGATGTCATTACTGTAGAATATGTTAGGGTCCTAACCTCCCTAACCCATCAAGTAGATAGAATAATATATTTTATTTGTAATAAACTTCGAAAATAGTAAATAAGGCCTATGCAATAGTGTGAACATGTCTGGTGTAAGAAGAATTAATAGAAAGTTTAATTTATAGAAATATCTTCCTCTAGAATGTGTTGGAATACTCAAAGGGGGGGGTGAATCACTATGAGCACTTTATGCCTCTTTTAACCACAATATATATTCTTACCTCTGATCCTGTAGTGAATTGTTACTCTTTAATCTGACCTGTAGCTTCTTCCACAATCAATCAACAACTTGGTACTAAAATTTACCCAAATATGCAAGTTCCTCACTAGAAATATATATGAAAGCAAGAAAGGGCATCACTAGAAAAGTATCGTGCAACAAGAAACGACCTCAATAGAAAATTATCATGCAACAAGCGAGGGGCTCACTAGAAAAATATAGTGAAACCCACAAGGATGACCTAAATTAGGGTTTCCTCAGTTTCTCCTTCTCCCCTCAACAATCCTAAGAATCTCTCACTTATCCCTTTTTGCTACCTCATAATTCTTCATCCCAAACAAGCCAAAAGATCAAAATACTAGACCATAACATTCACAAGATAAATATTCAATGTAACTTTATAAGTGTACTTGTGAATGAATCCTTTATGGGTATTTATATTAGGGATCCTTCACTTTCTTGTTACAAGCACATTCCAATTTTACTCATTGACTTGTAACCAACTAGGGATTCTTTCCCATTCTTTGGGTCTTCCAAATTTACAAGGCCATATATCCCTAACCATGAGAAACCACGTGGAATTCCACATATCACTAAAAACAATATGAAATGTACTATCCATATATGATAATCTTACCTAAAATTACATTGTCCTTCATGACCAAAATCCTCAATCAACTTCGGATCCCATAACCACACCTCTAGGGCTACATGTAGTGTTAGGTATCTAGAGAGGTAGTGGGGGGGCCATAGGGCCCATGGTGATAATAATGGATTCCATTCAATGTAAGGTGGACTAGGTCCACTATAGTATTAATTAAGGACCACAATGGTAGTTAGATATAATAAATGTAATACGACTTACTAGAAGGTTATAGCTTCTATAAGGTCCTCTTACATTTATTATATCTAACTACCATAGTGGGCCTTATTTAAGACTATAATGGACCTAGTCCACCTTACATTGAATGGTCTCCACTATTATCTCTATGGGCCCTCTGGCCCCCCCACTACCTCTCTAGATAGATAACATAAAGACTATATGAAATGTACCCAACTAACTCATCATTAATCTCGATCATATAAATGATAACCAATTGTCCAACGATATCGTCCAAATCTCTGGGGCTTCTGGACTTCTCCAAGGGTTGAAATAAATCTCTACTAGGGTTGACATCAACCTCCAATATCACTCTCCAAGGGTTGACATAAATGACAACCAACTATCCAAACCACTTTTCCAACAAAATGCTCTCTAGAAGACTGAAATAGTATAAATAGGAGAAGAAATCATGGAAGAGTTTTTTATTGAGAATGTTTTGTGTTTGATCTCTCCTTTTTTGCAGTTTACCCCTTGAAGAGGAAAATGAGCTTGGGTTTCTATATAACAAAGGCATCAATTATGGAATGAATTGTGTCATTGTGCTCTATATTTTTTTCTCTTTATTGATACCTATTATATCAATTATGTTTTTTCTTCGTATAATGCATTTGATAACTTACACGATATGGCTTCCAAACAATATCATGGATGATAATGATGGTATCAAGAGGACATAATGAGATATTTCATAAACATGTGTGAAAAAAAAGAATTATCTACCTCTCTAATTAATATTGTAGTTTTTAACTTAATAGTATATGAAACTCTTAACTTTTGACTGTTGATCCTTGGAAAAATTGATCAAATTTGAATTTAATTGGAAAATTTATAAACATGTCACACCCTCATTAAACTATTATATTTTAGATAAACAAAAAAGAAGAAAAAAAAAAACATTTTATCTATCAAACATAATTAATCAATGTCGTGATAAATCAATAGTATATAGAATAGTGAATTTTGACATCTTAAATGAATATGATCCTAAATATAGTCATATACCTTTAACCCTAACTCTAAAATTTTCCATGCACAACAACCCGATTGAAAAAAAAACGAATTTTGATAACCAAGTGCACTAGGTCTTCAAAAAAGATAATTTTGATCTTTTTTCGAAGGATTGAAATAATGAATTAAATATCATATTAAATAAGGACAACATTGAAGAACTCTATCATAATTTGATTACATGCATATTTACTTCCATTAACAAGTTCTCGATTGAGGTTTTGTGTAAAATCTAAAATATAATTACTAGGTCTTGGCATGATAAAGAGTGTAATATTTCTAGAAAATTAATTAGGGATGCTTCTACTTAGTCGTTAAAATGTTATATGACAAATATCTGCAAATCCCTAATCAAAAGGAAAAAATGTGTGATATAGATATAAAGAACGAGAAGATTTTACACCTATCTAAGCTAGATTGTAAGAAATTCTAGAGGAAAATTTTTATGCACAAAACTAATTTAAAAGGAATATGATTCCCTTGAGGGAGTAAAAATCATACCTTAAAAGTCCTTACGAATCCCTTGATGTCGTGGAAAACATTTAAATCATTTCTACAAAGGAATATTTTTTTCTATAGAACACATATAATTTGGGGCTAGAGGCTCATAAAAGGGAAATCGAAGGGAATCGAAGGATACCCATAAGAAATATTAAAATTTCAAGGGCATGTCCTTGTCCCTCAAATGAAAAAAATCTTCAATTTATCATTCAAGAAAAAATTCCATATAACCTTGAATCAAATCCCTATTATACATATTTTTGAAAGTTGGGATCAATACAATCCCTCTAATTAAAGTACCATTATTATTTTCCCCCATTTTGCCAATTTATATGGAATTATTTTGGAAAAGAAGGTCATAATATGGCTATAAATCCATAGAGAAAGAGTTAAATGCCAATATAGATTAGGAACTATATTTTAAATCTGAACAACATTGTCATACTAAGGATCATTGCGGAGGACTGTCACAATTATAAATCCAATATACTGTGTTGTTTTGTTGACTTTATAAAATATTTTTACATAATGCCTAGGATTAATATTTTTAATAGATTAGATGCAAACATTTCCTTTCTAATTGAGAGCTACAATGATAAGGTTGTATGAGAACATTATTTCCAATTTTTGAAACATTTTGGGTTGGTAAAAATAAATTGATTGTAATATAGGAGATAAGCAAGGTTGTACCCTATCCCCTACCTTTTTTGGCATATACATTGACAAGTTATAGGGTTACTTGGAAGAAGTAGGATGTGTTGGATCTAGTCTAGCTATTATAGTAATCATCCTTTTTATTGGATTCGATGATAATGTTCTTATGGTGACGACTCTCTATGATATTGAAAAGAAACATAAAATTCACAATGATTTCAATTCTAGCATGGTTATCACTATTAGAACTTACAAAGTGAAGGTTATGATAACTAAATCAAAAAAGATAACTTATGTTAATTTAGTGTATGATACAAATAGATTTTAGGATGTAACTTCATACGAATATCTCAAAATCAATATTGATCAGAAGGTCAAATCAAACTATAGCATAAAGAAAAGGAAAAATGGAGGGTGTAGATCTTATCATGGACTTGAAAAAACATTGTAAACCAATAGACCTTTGTCTATGGGATAAGAATAAACCCCTCTTTAAAAATATCATGAGTCAAGCTATATTATATGGTTCTAAGTTTTGGGGCTGCAACATATCTATAAAGTTGTTGACAACGATAGAGAAAATACCAATGTTCAAGGTATAACTTATAATCTAAAACTGAATCACAATAAACTCTACCTTATCCTCATAGAAGAAAGTATTTATTCCATTGGGAGAGTGACTATCAATAGCTACCTAATGTATATAAACAAGATAGACAACATGTAAGACACAATGATTCCTAAGATTTGTAACGTACGCCTCGTTACGACAACCATTCTAGTAACAGGTGCAATTGTTTTTTGTGTTTTAAGGTGTGTGCATGTGTGTAGAGGTGACAACACACTTGACTCAACGTCGCCACTCAATAACCAACCAGACACAACCACGACAAAGTAAAAACTGACCACCCGCTCGTCCTACACTGCAAGGTTAGGACCTCTAGGACACATAATCAACGCTCAAGCCCAGGTTCCCATCGATTTTAACCATTTAAGGTCTCAGGGCTGGCGACTGTTCTGAGGAACATGGAGGTATCTACATCCCGCCCGACACGACAGACCAAGCAACCAACTAACCACCATAGAGTACAACATAAATAAGAAGAACAATTGTGCCCCTTACGGAAGGCGCGTGACAAGGACTCCGACAACGAACATCCAAGTTCAACTTCGTTTAAAAGAACAACCCCTGCCCCCAAAAGACTAACTCGGGGTAATTTATTGGATGTACATCGAGGTTATTGCATCATGTTTGTTACTAACAACATAAAATTTTCAATAGCACTGTCATGAAATATTAACTATCCTTCATTCATCACATATCCGGACTATGAATTTACCACTACA
>JZKD02S0443998.1:338749-366227 GCA_000966675.3 Picea glauca | reverse complement strand
ATATTGTTACCTTAGAAATTGGTTAAAGAAATGTTCTCATTTATATAATGAAGTATTATGTGAGGTTGGGTTTAGGGATTAGACATAGGATAGAGGGAGCTAGTGGAAAGGGAAATCTTTGTTTAGCTAGTCTCTTTTTATTTTTTAAAAAAGAAAAAAATTAAAGATAGATGAATTGACTTATTTTATTCTAGTAGTGGAATGCAACGTTCCTATGAGTTAACATAGAACAAATTCTAATTGTTATTTTATTGCATTGTTATGGCCATATGATGTAGCGTTATTGATATCTTATGGTAACTGATATGGAAATCTTATACTAAAGGATAACATAATTGGGATAGGAATGTGTGACTGTATTGCCACTAGATTTTATGGTATTACAATATGTAAAGGTAGAATGTTATGGCATAATAAAATAAGAATAAAATGTTAGTATTGGTGACTGATCGACTAACGGAAATTAAACGAAGTGATTGATCTATACTTGTTGCCAATTGAGTCATAGATAATGATGAGTCCTAACTAATGGTTGGTTATTGTTAGTGTCCTTATGACTTACACCTCCAGTAGAGGAGGTGATAGTTCACTAACTTTTGGTTGTACTTGGATGTAAATAATTTTTTCTTGGTCTGCTGGTGTCGGGCGGGATCTAGACACCTCCATGTTCTCCGTTGGGTTCCTACTGCAGGGTGATTTTATTTGATTGGCTTGGCGTTGGGATGTTAAATTTAGGGTTAATAAAGTTGTTTTTTATTTATACACTGACGTTTAGGGTCGGGTTAATTTCAAGGTTAGTACTATAATTGGAATTGTCCCAACCCATAGTTGTATGATATCAGACTCTTCGATCTGATAAAACTAGTCGCTCTGTATATAAGTCGGTGTGTGTGATTATTTTTGTGTAAAGAATCCAGTGTCGTATCAAGAGTCTCGGGCCCTTTAAAGGCAGGGTTTTCACTCTTGCGACACACCTCTAAGGTCATACCAGTAGTCTCGGGCTCTTTAAAGGCAGAGTTCCCACCACTGCGACCTCGTGATAGAGATTACTAGTTTATGCTTGAGTAGTCGGCCAGGAGCCTATCTGACCTTCTCTCTCTCCGGAGCAGAGAACTAAGATTAAACGCCCTGCTTTCCTATGTAGAAATAGTAAAATCTACTACCATGGATTCTTCCACCCGTGTTCGTTGACGTAGCTGCACCCTCACTGGCACGTCCGCTTCCTCAGGACCTTCTTTCTTTTCGGCCCGAAGAATTCCAAGGCTCTTCTATTTCCTTGTCGAGAAATGTACACCCATAGATTCTCTTCTCCTGCGCGATCCCCCTTCCTTGACTTATCGGAGGATCAGAACTTGCGGCTTCGCAAGTTCTCTGTTGATCACTAAACTCTCAAATCCCCGAGACCCTATGGCCAGTCAATGTTGAATTCCTCCCATACCTATCGGGACTTCCGCTCTATCGCGATTTTGCAGCTCGTGATGTCATGCACTTTGAATTGCCGACTCCCGATACCCGATGCGCCGAATCTCAAATGTGCATGTGTGAATTAACCTTTCCACACCCTGTCACTTCAATCGGGATTTTGAAATTCACAGGATTGCGAATCCTAATGCCAAATAATTTGGGACTTGCCTTTTCCCAATCCCCGATACTATGCCACCTGTCCTCCACTATCTCCTACTGTGACCCACACGACTCTCCCGTCGGGATATCGCGGATCGCGATTCCAAGTTGCAAGAGTTTCTTGCCTTCGAAAACTCTGATTTTCCAAACCCCGACTTCCTGGGATCTCCTGACACACGTCCCTACTGATGGACAGTTATGGGCTTGTCGGAATATCGCTTATCGCAATATTGCAATTCTCGTTGCGAACTTTTGGAGCTTCGCCTTGCGAATCCCCGATACACGATTCCATGTGTAGATCCGACGGCTCCTATGGCACGGATCAACGGTTCCACTTACCCTGAGCTTCAAACCCAGGGATGTTCCCACCGTAACCTCCTGGCACCTCCACGAGATCTAACAACCCACGGAACTTCATGAAATCTCCTCCAAAGATTTCATCGATTCGTTCTCCCTTTGATGATTCTGCGAAATGAAGAAGTGTCTCCCCACGAGACTCGTTCACCCGCTCTTCACCCTATGATTCTTCCCTCAGACTTTCAATCGTAGCTTCCCTGCACTTATCCTTCAGTAAAATTCGAAGGCCTATTCCTTCTGATCTTTTCCTCAACTTCATTCTTCAGAAAGAAACCTTGCACACACTCCTTGCGGCAAATTTTCAACAACGTTTAAGTGTTGAAGGCACTCAACTCGGCGCGCACTTGTAGCAGCAGTCTTTCGATACTCTGCTCAGAATCATAATTCTGAGACTTAGCTTGGTTTGTGCACTCCTTTCACAGCACTGTGACTAACTGCACCTTCGAGGAAATGAGAACAAAAGCTATCTCTAATTGAACCCTTATGTCAACGCACTCCTTGCGAACAATTCAACTGCACTCCTTGCAGGAATCCTCTGGCTCAGTTAGAGAAACAATTGAAACCCATTCACTCACCCTCTCATACTTCAATTCAACCATGAAATCACATACACATCACATAAAAGAAAATGTATGACAGGAAATGAACATTCATGAGCATATCAACATCAACACACAGAGAAACAACACAAACCATGAATTTGAATTAGAGTTCTTCCATTAATTCAAATGTTTGTACATGGGTGTTCTTCATACGATTCTTTGCTTGCTCTTCTCTTCCTGCTCCTGTTCTAGAATAATGCTCAGGCTAATGTTACAATAATACAATGAGGGCGTCTATATCCGTTTTCCCTCTTAGACTCTAAGTTATCAAATCTAGAATTAAATTCCTATCTAACTGCATTAAGTCTATTAAATGTCGACTATCTACCTAAAGGACAAGAGCTATCCATTCAAGGTCCATTACAATATACAAAGTGTTCCTTCATAAATGACTTCTTTAAATACTTGCACAACAATCCCAAAGTGTTTTCAAAATTTAGTGTCGGCTTATCCATCTATCTTCTGCTTCCGCGCTAGCTCGCTTGATGAGTCGGTGATGCTCCTACATCATACTCCTCGGCTTGAAAAATTTCATGGGATCCTGTCCATGAGCTCTTGCACGGCATGTCCATACTTCTATATCTCTGCTTCAGTCTCCCAGCTGGCGGCTTCCACTCGGTGGCCCTTCCATTTGACCAGATACTCGAAGTATTCCTTAATTCGGGTCTTCTTACCCACTCTCTTGTCCAGTATGCATTTCATCTGCGGATTTTCTGCAACTGGAAATTGTTTCATCCACTTGATCACTAGCTCCTCAGTTCCAGTCTCTACTTATCCAGCCCTGTATGGGTATAAGTCTGTGATATTGAATATCGGATATATTTCGATGCCATCCGACAACTCAATCTCATAAGCATTCTCTCTTAATTTTCTCAAGACCTTGCATGGCCCGATTTACTTCATTTTTATCTTATTGTATGTTCCCCTCGGGAACCTTTCTTTCCTCAAATGTGCCAGAAATAGATCACCAACTTCAAACTGAAGTTGTCTCCGATGTTGATCTGCTTTGTGCTTATATTCCTAGTTCGATTTTAGCAGTCCCTCCTTCACATCGCTGTGAAGTTATGTCATCATTTCAGTGAAGTCCTATGAACTAGCGCTGCTAGTAGAAGTCTGTTCTGAATCCCTCAGTTCAGAAACTCCTCTCAGTTTCATCCCGTAGACAACCTTAAATGGACTCTTCCTTGTGCTCCGATTCACTGAGTCATTGTATGCGAACTCTGCCTATGGTAATATCTGGTCCCAACTGATGTGGTGTTCTATCACCAAGCTTCTCAGCAAGTCTCCCAGACTTCTGTTGACCACTTCTGTTTGTCCATATGTCTGTGGATGATAAGAAAAACTAAACACTAAGTTAGTTCCTAGCTTCTTCCATAAGTTCCT
Source organism: Picea glauca (assembly GCA_000966675.3). Taxonomy (NCBI): domain Eukaryota; kingdom Viridiplantae; phylum Streptophyta; class Pinopsida; order Pinales; family Pinaceae; genus Picea; species Picea glauca. The sequence continues at coordinate 362,262 of JZKD02S0443998.1, read as the reverse complement.
CCAAAAATGCCCTATGAATTTGGTGTCTCTGTCCAAAACTATACTTTTCGGTAATCCATGGAGTCGAATGACCTCCTTGAAGAATAGATTTGTGATATGAGTCGCATCGCTGGTCTTCTGGCATGGAATAAAATGTGCCATCTTTGAAAACCTGTCCACGACCACAAAGATCGAATCAACACCTCTTTGCGTCCTTGGCAAACCCAATACAAAATCCATGCTAATCGCCTCCCATGGCCTCTCTGGTATGGGCTATGGCTGATAAAAACCTAGATTCTACTTTCTTCTCTTCGAATGATGGAAAATTCGACATTTGTCATCAAATCTTTTGACATCTTCTCGCATCCCCGACCAAAAGTATGATTCGCTCACATTCGCAAATGTCTTATCATGGCCAAAATGTCCTACTAATCCACCACTGTGCTTCTCCTTTAATAGATTCTCCCTCATGGATAATTTTGGAATACACAGTTGATTGCCTCTGAACACCAATCCCTCCTGGATCATATAATCTATCCAAGGACTCCTATCTCTGAGAACTAAATTATCAGCTGCTTCATACGCCTCTCCAAAATCTGAATCTCCTGCGTACATGTCCCTGAGATTATCAAAACCCAATGTTTTGACTCAGAACTCTTGCAACAACAAACATTTCCTGCTCAAAGCATCAACCACTGTGTTAGTAGTACCCAAAATGTGCTTAGTCAAAAATGTGAAATTCTGCATATATTCTACCCATTTAGCATGTTTCTGATTCAACTTCTCCTATTGAGTCACAAACTGTAATGCATGAGTATCACTATATAACACAAATTCCTTTGGGATCAAGTAATGCCTCCACTTCTTCAATGTCTGTATGATAGCATAAAATTATTTATCATATGTGGAGTATTTCAACTTCGCCTCATCCAGCTTCTCGCTGAAATATGCAACCGGCCTGTCTTCCTGACTCAAGACCGCTCCTATGGAAAACCCGCTTGCATCACATTTCACTTGAAATGTCTTCTGGAAATTTGGCAACACCAACACTGGTTGTTCCGTTATCTTCTGCTTTGACAGATTGAAGCTCATCTCAGCCTCTGTTGTCTAGTGAAAAGATTTATACCGCTTCTTCACTGTATCCATCATCGCTGCACTAATCCCACTGAAATTTCTGATGAACTTCCGGTAGAAACTAGCTAACCTGTGAAAACTTCTCACCTCGAAAATATTTCTCAGTGATGGACAATTCTTGATCACTTCTACCTTATCCAGATCCATTTTCAACTCATTCGTTGAAATAACAAACCCCAAATAAATGAGTTATGTCTTCATGAATGAGGACTTCTTCATGTTAATCAACAACTTCTCTTGCTGTAGCTTCTTCATCACTATAGCCAAATGCTTCAAGTGTTCAGCCTCTGATTTACTGTAAATCAGTATGTCATCCAAATACAGAATGAAAAATTTCTCGATGAATTCCCTCAGGAATTCATTCATCAACCTCATAAAGGTACTCGGTGCATTCGTCAAGCCAAACAACATGACTAGCCATTCATACAGTCCTTCGTTGGTCTTGAAGGCTATCTTCCACTCATCGCCTTCTCTCATGCGAATCTGGTGGTATCCACTTTTCAAGTCTATCTTTGAAAAATACTTTTCCCCGCATAGGCAATCCATCAGATCATCCATTCTCGGCAGTGGAAACCTGTACCTGATGGTTATCTTGTTGATGGCTCTCGAATCGGTACACATCCTCCAGCCTCCGTCTTTCTTCAGACTGAGTACTGTTTGAACAACACACAGACTCAAACTTTCCCTGACCTGCACCCTCACTAGCACGTCCACCTCCTCATGACCTTCTTTCTTTTCAGCGTGAAGAACTCCAAGGCTCTTCTATTTCCCTGTCGGAAAATGTACACCCACAGATTCAATTCTCCTGCGTGATCCCCCTTCCTTGACTTATCAGAGGATCAGAACTCACGGCTTCACAAGTTCTTTGTTGATCACTAGGCTCTCAAATCCCTGAGACACGATGGCCAGTCAACGTTGACTTTCTGCCGTACCTATCAGGACTTCCTCTCTATCACGATTTCACAACTTGTGATGTCATGCACTTTGAATTGCCGACTCTCGATACCCAATGCGTCGAATCTCAAATGCGCACATGTGAATTAACCTTTCCACACCCTGTCACTTCAATCGGGATTTCGAAATTTGCAGGATTGTGAATCCTAATGCCAAAGCATTCAGGACTTTCCTTTTCCCGATCCCTGATACTATGCCACTTGTCCTCCACTATCTCCGCCTATGACCCACACGAATCTTCTGTTGGGATATTGCGGATCATGATTCCAAGTTGCAAGAGTTTCTTGCCTTCGAAAACTCCGATTTTCCGAACCCCGACTTCCTAAGATCTCCTGACACGCATCCCTACTGATGGACGGTTCTGGGCTTGTTGGAATATCTCTGATCGCGATATCGCAAGTCTCGTTGCGAACTTTTGGAGCTTCGCCTTGCGAATCCCCGATACACAATTCCACATGTAGATCCGATGGCTCCTATGGCACGGATCAACAGTTCCACTTCTCCTGAGATTCAAAATGACGCAGGCGGGGGTGTTCCTACACCTCAGACTCACCCGCTCACAGGATCACTTCTAATCCCCTCTTCGAGCCTAATTATCTCCTTATATTCTTGAGTGGAATCACTGTGCAATATCCGATCCACGGGTCCTTCTTTACCCTCCATGGCCTTCAGCACTTGGCCGTGGTTATCCCCGAATTACTATCAGGGTTTGGGGTTTTACCCTTCCTGTTGTTGAGAGTCACGATACTCTCCAACTCCCAATTTTCAATGAGCCCTCGACTCCCTATGCGCTAGCCCTCCTGCTAAGCCTTCATCATGTGACCAGATCCCCGTGACCATGGTCTTTCCTCCTATCGGATTTACCTCCTGTCGGAGTTTCGGTACTTGTGATGACAATGACCGCACGTACTCTGGATCCCCGATCCTCCGATTGCCGATGTGCTTTACTTTGTGGCTAGCCCTCTAGACTCATCCCCTGGTCCACATGAGCATTACTCCATGACCGCAGCCTTACCCTTCCATCGGGGGTTCGGGGTTCGGGGTTTTAAAAAAGGACGAACTCCTTGTGCACGGGATCTTCGATTTGTCGATCCCTGATGCACTCCTTTCCCGAGCTTTAGCCCTTTCGGCTACACAATGGTCCATGTGACCTGCTATCATGTGACCGCAACCAACTTCTATCCATCGGAGTTTCAGGGTTTGCGACGTAAATGTGCATGCACCCTTTGGACTCGCGATTCTCCGATTCCAAATCCTCCGATGGGTCCCGGTTGCTGACCTATCAATAGTCCTTTTTCTTGTCGCTAAAAATATGCCACGTGTCCTCCAGACAGTCAGTGCGGCCCCACGCTCCAAGGCCTTATCGGGGAATCATGTTTCGCGATTCTACGATGCACGAAACCCTTTCTCCCGGGATCTTTGATATCCCGATTCCCGATCTCCTCTGTATCGCTGACAGCTGGCCTCCACTACGCCTCCATCCTCCTTCTCTGCTGTGGTGACAGCTGCCCCCCTTCATCGGGGTTTCACAGATCACGATTTCACAATGCATAAACCACTTGCCAACGGGATCCTCAATATCTCGATGGCTCCATATCCGATGGTTCTAGATGATTTCCACGCGTCCCTCCAACGGACGATCCCACTCTCGTCAGGATTTCGGAACTTCCGATGCCCTGGTTCCCTCGACCTTGAGAACTCTGATTCTCTGATGCGCCAAAATGTCGATGGCGCTTGATCTCTGACACATGTCCCTCTGAATGGACAATTCTGATCCTGTCGGGTTTTCGCAACTGGCGATGTCACGATTCTCTTACCCTCGAGAGCTCTGATTTCCCAATGGATCTTAACTCCCTCGCAGCTTCTTCAGATCTGACGACAGTCGGGGTTTCTTCTCCGATCCAACGGCTCAGATCCGTTCTCCCTCTATGCGCTCCTTCCTGAGGCTTAACCTCCATGCACCTTCTCTCGATCTGACAGCTTACGGGATTCGTTTGTGAGATCCAACGGTTGTTGGTCCCCTCTTCCTGCAGGCTCTTGCTGAGCTCCTCCTAGATGTAAATTCTTCGATGGTCCAGATCTGCTTTGCTGCCCATCTGACAGCTGACGCTGCTCTCTCCTGAGCTTCTGCGGTTCTTCCCTACTTTGGAAGAATTCGTCTCCTCAAAGGCCTCGACCTTTGCTTCCTTTCTCCTCTGTGATCTCCTTGACCTTGAGACCCGCTGCATGTATAAAATGCGGCCCTTACTGAGCTTGTTCTTCTCGAATCCTTAAAGGATTCCGACGTCTGTGCTCCCGCAGAGTCTTTGTGCACCTACAGTAGTGTCACTCCTGAGCTTTCACAACTACTCAGACCCATTAGGGGATTTTATCCTTCTTATCCTTAAGATGGAGAATGAAATGGATGTCTCCTTGGCTATCCTATACTCCAACAACCTCTAGCTGAGTGCTCTAGGTATTCAGTAACCCTGTGAGAATCCCTCAGTGGATTCTTCCTCTGACTTTCAGAACTCAAAAAGTTCTCTTCTCCTGTGTCGTCTGCACACCTTCTCGATGCCCTCCTGGTGGAGTATCTTCTCCCATAGAATGTTCAACAGTTATGGTCTCCATGTGCACCTATGCACTTGATCAATGCCCACCTGGCAGAGATTCTCAGAATCCTCAGTGATTCTGGTCTTTCTCAAGCTCTCTACAGATTTTTTTCCAACGCAAATCATGCGTATGCTCAGTGCCCACTTGGCATAGCTCCTACAAAATCCTCAGTGATTCTGTCTGCCACTGTGTTTCTCACCCACACAGCGCTACCTCCTGTGGTGATCAACAACCTCACGGTCTTCTTCCTAAGTTGATGATTTCAGTCCTGTGCCTCAGCACGTCTCTGTCTGACTCCTCAGAGTTCAGAAGTGCATCCTCCTGTGCACGGCTATCAGAACTTCAACGTTATGTCACACCCTGCTGGTGTGAAGCCTCAAAGACCTCAACCTGAAATCAAACAAACCCTGCTAATGCACAACTACAACATACATTCACAATATAAAAGGAGCACACACAAACATCCATATAAGACAGAATAATGCAGGAAAAATTGCTCTGGTTATATTAAAATGGCAAATGCCTGTATTTTACAAGGTGTTCCCCCGATCTCTCCTCGACTCTTCTCCTTAACACTTCACTAACTCCAAAATGAGATATGAAAATCTCTTTTACCTGAGGGCTCTTAGCGCTTCCCTCCAGGTTCACCTACTCTAATAAATTTCATTGAATGGTTGTCTAGTCTAGCGTATGGATCTAGATCTCATCCATTCTTGGCATTAAAGTTGATCCTATCTAACGCCTGCACAAAGGCACGACTTATATGTCTCAACAGCCTAAGACATTTAATTTACATTTAATACAAATTTAAATGAGGTTGCGCCTCTCTTCAACCTTTGAATGCGTGTGTGCTGACGCATCTGGCTGGCTGGATGGCTACATGGAGAGATGCTCATGCATCATACTCCACAGCTGCCAAAATCATGAGCTCCTGCTCATGAGCTTCCTCTGTAGCTATTGGAACTCCCCCTAGATCCCAAATCCATCTTTGGAGCTTCTCATCTGCTCCATTCTGCTGCTACTGCTGCTTCCGCTGTGCTGCTGCTGCTGCTGCCTCTTTCCTTCTACCCAGCTTCTCCTCGCTGGAAGTGCCTGCTGACTTCAACATCAACTGTATGACCTCCATGATCACCTTATCCAGCTGCTCTAGTGGCTAGTTTTTCTCATGCAGTCTCCTAAGCTCCAAAAAATTTTGGCCATCGGGAAGATCGCTATGATCCCCCATACCTCCTTCATCCGTTTCCAACTTCACCTATTGGATGTGCATGCCCTGCACTTTTACCCTCTCTTCCAGGGCTTCTAATTGATCCCACAAATCAGTAAAACATATGTTTCCCGTGTCTTCTTCATTTGTTGTTGCAAGCTCTCGGCTGAAAATATCGAGCCACTCTTCGGAATGCTCATTTTCCTCTTCTGCTCCTGCTCCAAACTCCCATGTTGCAGTCTCTTCAGCTTCAATGCTGAATGCTTTGAGCCATTCCTAGGAATTCTCACTCTCTTCCTCCACTTCTTCTTCTTCTTTTGTTGTCAGCTCCAATGCTACAGCGCTCTCAGCTTCCTGGATGAATGTATTGAGACATTCCACCGAATTCTCATTTTCTTCTTTGTCTACTTTTGCCTCTGCTTCTGCTGTCAGCTTTTGTGCTACAACTTCTTCCCTTTCAACTCCCTGGCTGAAATCATTGATTCATTCCTCAGAACACTCCTTCTCTTTTCTTTCATCTTCTTGGGCAGTCTCAAATGTCTGCTCCAATTCTTCTTCTTCGACATTCATCATCAACTGTGATTGTTCCCCTGATATTAGCGCACCTGCAATGCAATTTTCTACCTCCTCTAGGGAAAATGGTAGGAATACTTGTATTCCCCCAATCATCAGAATACCATCCTGATCTTCCTCCTCTGTCAGCTGCATCTGTTGATTTAAATTCATCCCTGAATTTATGAGACCCTCAGATAGTCTCGCCTGCTTTGTCAGCTTCTCTGGTTGAATCTGACTCATCAATTCGTCCTTGCCCATCTAGAAATATGGGATGCTTCCGCTGCTACTTCCTTGGCAGACCATGAGATCAACCGATCCCATCTTCATCAGCACTCCTGGTTGAACTGAATTCTCCTCTAAGTCCACGAGACTTTCAGACAGTCTCAAATGTTCATTTCTGCCCATATGGCAGTTCAATACGCTTTTGTTGCCTCCCTGGCAGTCTTGAATGCTTCCACTGCCTCCCTGGTAGTCTTCGAGATCCCGCAGTAACCTTTGATCATTGCCCAGTTGGAAATGCGAAATTCCTTCGTTTTCCTCATGAAAGTTCGTGAGATCTTTAGCTGATCTCAATCTGTTGTCCTCTTGGCAATCTGGAATTTCTTCTGCTCTGCCTTTATTGCAGTTCTTGAGATCATCAGTCGATCTCATTTATGATCCCTTGTCCATCTGGCAATATGGAAACCTTCCGCTTCTCTCCTGGAAGTCTATGATATCCTCAGACGATCCCAATTCATCCTCCTCATCATCATCGAGACCTCTCCCAGTCTTTGGTTCACATACCTGAACCATCTCCTTCTTTTCTATGGGCCTGAGGTTTTCAGCATACCTCATCCATCTCCTTAACAACCTCTACTGTCTTTTGACCATCAGATCCCTGACTGGCCATTTCACCTTTGGCGTCTGCATGGGCCATTCATTAACCCATCTCGGCTCTTTATTCTGCCACATCTTCATCTCAAGCTCCTCCATCTCTCGCTTTATGTCAGCGAGCTCTCTATCCATTTATGTTGCGCTCATCATCTTTGAGCTCTTCTTTTCAACATGTTTATGGCCTTCAGTAGCCATGTTGTTGTTTCTATCTGTCTCCCTAACATATCTGCTACTGTCACTCCTGAAATCCTGAGTGCTCAGTTTCATCATCCTACAGTCTCCCTCTGATTGTCTATGGACTACTACCTACCTGCAAATGAGTCCTCACAGAATCCTCAGTAACTCTACCTTCTTCCAGCTTTCCTCTGTCTGCAATATACAAACAGATTTCTCACTCTGATACCACTTGATGTGTATCAAAGTGATTTCCTTTTTTGCCTCTCTTCCTGCCTGAAATATAGAAGCAAGAACTAGCTCTGATACCACTTGACGCAGGCGGGGGTGTTCCTACACCTCAGACTCCCCCGCTCACAGGAACACTTCTAATCCCCTCTTCGAGCCTAATTACCTCCTTAGCTTCCTGAGTGGAATCATTGTGCAATATCCGATCCACAGGTCCTTCTTTACCCTCCACGGCCTTCAACACTTGGCCGTGGTTATCCCCGAATTACTATCGGGGTTGGGGGTTTTACCCTTCCTGTTGTAGAGAGTCACGGTACTCTCCAACTCCCGATTTCCGATGATCCCTCGGCTCCCTGTGCGCTATCCCTCCTGCTAAGCCTTCATCATGCGACCAGATCCCTGTGACCATGGTCCTTCCTCCTATCATAGTTTCGACACTTGCGATGAAAACGCGCACACGTCCTCTAGAACCCCGATCCTCCGATTGCTGACGTGCTTTACTTTGTGGCTAGCCCTCCAAAATCAGCCCCTGGTCCACATGAACGTTACTCCGTGACCGCAACGTTACCCTTCCATCGGGGGTTCGGGGTTCGGGGTTTCAAAAAAGCACGAACTCCTTGTGCACGGGATCTCCGATTTGTCGATCCGCGATGCACTCCTTTCCCGAGCTTTAGCCCTTCTAGCTACACAATGGTCCATGTGACCTGCTATCATGTGACCATAGCCAACTTCTATCCATCATAGTTTCAGGGTTTGTGACGTAAATGTGCACGCACCCTTTGGACTCGCGATTCTCCGATTCCCGATCCTCCGATGGGTCCCAGTTGCTGACCTTTCAACAGTCCTTTAACCTGTCGCTAAAATTATGCCACCTGTCCTCCAGACAATCAGTGTGGCCCCATGCTCCAAGGCCTTATCGGGAAATCGCGTTTCACGATTCTATTATGCACAAAACCCTTTCATTAGGGATCTCTGATATCTTGATTCCCGATCTCCTCTATCTCGCTGAGAGCTGGCCTCCACTACGGCTCTGTCCTCCTTCTCTGTTGTGGTGACAGCTGCCCCCCTTCATCAGGGTTTCACGGATCGCGATTTCACAATGCATAAACCACTTGCCAATGGGATCCTTGATATCCTGATGGATCCAACTCCGATGGCACTAGATTATTGCCACGCGTCCCTCCAACAGACGATCCCACTCTCATCTGGATTTCGGAACTTCCGATGCCCTGGCTCCCTCGACCTTGAGAAATCCGATTCTCTGATGCGCCAAAATGCCGATGGCGCTTGATCTCTGACACATGTCCCTCTGAATGGACGGTTTTGATCCTGTCAGGGTTTCGCAACTGGGGATGTCACGATTCTCTTTCCCTCGAGAACTTCGATTTCCTGATGGCTCTTAACTCCCTCATAGCTTCTTCAAATCCGACGACCGTCGGGGTTTCTTCTCCGATCCAACGGCTCATATACATTCTCCCTCTCTACGCTCCTCCTGAGGCTTAACCTCCACGCACCTTCTCCTGATCTGACAACTTACGGGATTCCTTTGTGACATCCGACGGCTGTTGGTCCCCTCTTCCTGTAGGCTCTTGCTGAGATCCTCCTGGACGTAAATTCTTTGACGATCCAGATCTTCTTTGCTGCCGATCTGACAGCTAACGCTGCTCCCTCTTGAGCTTCTGCGTTTCTTCCCGACTTTGGAAGAATTCGTCTTCTCAAAGGCCTCGACCTTTTCTGCCTTTCTCCTCTGCGAGCTCCTTGACCTTGAGACCCACTGCGCGTATAAAACGCGGCCCTTCCTGAGCTTTTTCTTCTCGAATCCTTAAAGGATTCCGACGTCTGCGCTCCCACAGAGTCTCTACGCACCTACAGTGCTATCACTCCTGAGCTTTCACAACTATTCAGACCCCTTGGGGGATTTTATCCTTCTTCTCCTTCAGATGGAGAATGAAATGGATGTCTCCTTGGCTATCCTACACTCCAACAACCTCTGGCTGAGTGCTCTGGGTATTCAGTAACCCTGTGGGAATCCCTCAGTGGATTCTTCCTCCGACTTTCAGAACTCAAAGAGTTCTCTTCTCCTATGCCATCTGCACACATTCTCGACGCCCTCCTGGCAAAGTATCTTCTCCCACAGAACGTTCAACAGTTCTGGTCTCCTTGTGCACCTATGCACTTACTCGATGCCCACATAGCAGAGCTTCTCAGAATCCTCAGTGATTCTGGTCTTTCTCAAGCTCTCTACAAAGTTCTTTTCCAACGCAAACCGTGTGTATGCTCAGTTCCCACTTTGCAGAGCTCCTACAAAATCCTTAGTGATTCTGTCTACAACTGTGTTTATCAACCACACAGCGCTACCTCCTGAGGTGATCAACAACCTCACGGTCTTCTTCCTGAGTTGATGATTTCAATCCTGTGCCTCAGCACGTCTCTGTCTGACTCCTTAGAGTTCAGAAGTGCATCCTCCTGTGCACGGCTATCAGAAATTCAACGTTCTGTCACACCCTCCTGGTGTGAAGCCTCAAACTCCTCAACCTGAAATCAAACAAACCTTGCAAATGCACAACTACAACATACATTCACAATATAAAAGGAGCACACACAGACATCCATATAAGACAAAATAATGCAGGAAAAATTGCTCTGGTTATATTAAAATGGAAAATGCCTGTATTTTACAAGGTGTTCCCCCGAGCTCTCCTCGGCTCTTCTCCTTAACACTTCACTAACTCCAAAATGAGATATGAAAATCTCTTTTACCTGAGGGCTCTTAGCGCTTCCCTCCAAGTTCACCTACTCTAATAAATTTCATTGAATGGTTGTCTAGTCCAGCGTATGGATCTAGATCTCAGCCATTCTTGGCATTAAAGTCGATCCTATCTAATGCCTGCAAAAAGGCACAACTTCTATGGCTCAACAGCCTAAGACATTTAATTTACATTTAATACAAATTTAAATGAAGTTGCGCCTCTCTTCAACCTTTGAATGCGTGCGTGCTGACGCGTCTGGCTGGCTGGCTAGCTACATGGAGAGATTCTCCTGCATCACAAACCCTGGGATGTTCCCACCATAACCTCCTGACACCTCCACAAGATCTAACGACCCACGGAATTTCATGAAATCTCCTCCAAATATTTCGTCGATCCGTTCTCCCTTTGATGATTCTGCGAAATGAAGAAGTGTCTCCCCACGAGACTCGTTCACCCGCTCTTCACCCTGCGATGCTTCCCTCAGACTTTCAACGGTAGCTTCCTTGCACTTATCCTTCAGTAAAATTCGAATGCCTATTCCTTATGAGCTTTTCCTCAACTTCAGTCTTCAGAAAGAAACCTTGCACGCACTCCTTGTGGAAAATTTTCAACAACATTTAAGTGTTGAAGGCACTCGACTCTGCGTGCACCTTCAACAACAGTCTTCCGATACTCTACTCAGAATCGCAACTCTGAGACTTATCTTGGTCTGTGCACTCCTTGCACAACACTGTGACTAATTTCACCTTCGAGGAAATGAGAACAAAAGCTATCTCTAATTGAACCCTTCTGTAAATGCACTCCTTGTGGACAATTCAACTGCACTCCTTGGAGGAATCCTATGGCTCAGTTAGAGAAACATTTGAAACTCATTCACTCACCCTCTCATACTTAATTCAACCATGAAATCACATACACAACATATAAAAGAAAATGTATGAAAGGAAATGAACATTCATGAGCATATCAACATCAACAAACAGAGAATCAACACAAACCATGAATTTGAATCAGAGTTCTTCCATTAATTCAAATGTCTCTACATGGGTGTTCTTCATAGAATTATCTGCTTGCTCTTCTCTTCCTTCTCCTGTTCCAGAATAATGCTCAGGCTAATGCTACAATAATAAAATGAGGGTGTCTATATCCGTTTTCCCTCTTGGACTCTAAGCTATCAAATCTAGAATTAAATTCCTATCTAACTGCATTAAGTCTATTAAATTCCGACTATCTACCTAAAGGACGAGAGCTATCCTCTCAAGGTCCATTACAATATACAAAGTGCGCCTTCATAAATGACTTCTTTAAAGACTTGCGAAACAATCCCAAAGTGTTTTCAAAATTTAGTGCTGGCTTATCCAGCTGTCTTCCGCTTCCGCGCTGGCTCGCTTGATGAGTCGGTGATGCTCCTGCATCATTCGTGTTGTACATAACATAGTATGTCGTTTAATGCTTGCAGTTACTTGTTGTGAGCCTTATGTCTTCTTGTTGTGATCATCGTGGTTGTTTCTTGTTAGTCGTCGGGTGGAGACGTAGAGTCAAGTGTGTCTATTTCCTTTTTACACGAGCACACACACCTTAAACAAAAAAAAAATTGCACTTGTTATCAGATTTTTTGTCGTAACGAGGAGGATTTCACATATGGTATCAGTGTGGGTTCGACCTGCGACTTGGGATTCGCTACGGCTTTCATGACACAATTTGATTTGATTATACTGTTGTTGATCGATTTGATTGTGTGCATGTAGGTAATCATGGTTAGAGGATGCCGCAGAGGTAGATGACGAGGTGCTAGGGGAGGAGGCGTGATGCCTCCAGTAGCATCCACGCCTGAGGGGTCTAACCCCTAGGGAGGCGATAAGGTTCTTGGACAGGAGAAGATAGCAGTGGGAGACATGGTCAGGATGATGAGGTCTTTTAAGTGCATGTCCGAGGCATTGATCAGCCGATTGGACAGAGACGAGGCCAGGGTGTCGGCACCCGCTGAGGTTCCGCCGCGCACACCGGCCGTTACAGGTAGCATTCACTGTGAACTCGAGAAGGTTAAATTTCCTGAGTTCTTTGGTGCCCCGGATGGCACTGTCGTCAAGGCATGGTTGGAGAATATGGCGATGTGCTTCGCACTTCACGATTATACCTCCAACATGAAGGTCCGCGTGGTGGTCTTTCAACGGAAGGGGAGCGCTCTTCTATGGTGGAAGATGCTCCTGCCGCAGCTGAACATGGTCATTGAAGATGTGTCATGGGAAATGTTTGAGTAATGGTCTCGAGAGAGGTATATTTCATAGGAATTAATTGAGTGTCAGCTCAATGAGTTCAACGCATTACAACAGGGAGGTTGTACTGTGCCCGAGTACGAGGCATGTTTTATGGAGTTGCTCCAGTATGCTCTGCACCTTAACATTGAGAAGCTCAAGGTCAACAGGTTTGTGTTTGGCCTTAATGGCAGCCTGCATGCAAAGGTTAGGATCTTGATGCCTCAAACCTTGCACGACGCTGTCCAAAAGTCCCTCATAGCATAGGAGGAGCTTATCAGTGGGGGTCAGAATAGGACTCCAGCGAGACCAGCAGGGCAGGGTTCATCTGGTACACTACAGTATCAGACACCAGCGAGACATATGTCAGGATATCATGGCTTCCAGAGAGGATCCACTTTCACTACACCCCGATAACTACCGCCTCAGCAGCGGGCACCTTATCGGGGACCACAACATCAGCAGCAGCGTCGCGCGCAGTAGCAACAGTTTAGGCCTCTTCAGCAGAACATACCTGGGTTCCAGGCCGGTGGGCCGTCATCTTCTACTTTGGCTACCAGGACTACTGGAATGAAGAAGGGGTGTTGGATGTGTGGGGAACCACACTACCAGCATGACTATCCTGTGGAGACGACTAGAGTGTCTGGATCAGCTGGACCCACTACCATGGGAGATATGGGAAAGGCCCATCGGATTCATGTGGCAGTAAATAACCGCCAGGCATAGCACCAGTCGACTGTTCTTGAGAGTACAGGTATTGTCCCTGACAAGACCCTTAGTATTTTGATAGACCCAGGTGCTACTGAGAGTTTCATTTCTGGTGCAGTGATAAAAAGGATTAAGGTAAAGACAGTCAAACAGGAAGATTTTAGCTTCATAGAGATGGCTTCAGGAGACAAACAAAAGGTTGGAGGAAAGGTTACGGGATGTGCCCTTAACCTGGGAGAGTTTGTCACGAGGGTAAAATTGTACGTCATGATCTTAGGATCTTATGATGTCGTGATTGGTATGGATTGGTTGGAATCACATGAGGCGATACTCAACTATAAGAATAAATGGTTGAGCTTGGTCGATGATGAAGGACAAAGACGTGTGATTGTAGGATGGAACCAGGGAGTATCCCTAAGGTTCATCTCTTCCTTACAGTTATGGGAGAGTATACACAAGGGGTGCAAGCTTTATGCGATCGTCGCGTTGAACGAAAAGGGAGTAGAGGAAGGTCTAGAACACCTTCCAGTGGTGAAGGAGTTTGCAGACATATTTCCAGAGGATTTACCTGGGATGCCACTAGAAAGGGAATTGGAGTTTACCATAGACCTGAAACTGGGGACCGAACCAATAGCAAGAACGCCTTATCGGATGTCAACCCCGGAGTTGCAAGAGCTGAAAATGCAACTGAAGGAGTTGTTGGACCTGGGACTGATATGCCCTAGTGTGTCCCCGTGGGGTGCACCGGTTATTTTCATATGAAAGAAGGACAGATCATGGAGGCTTTACATTGACTACCGTCAACTGAACAAGGCTACGATCAAGAATCAATATCCCTTACCAAGAATTAATGATCTGTTCGATCAAATGAAGGGTGCGACGGTGTTCTCCAAGATCGATTTGTGATAAGGGTATCACCAGTTACGGATCAAGGAGGATGATGTCCCTAAGACCGCCTTTAAGACGAGATTTGGACATTACAAGTTTTTTGTTTTACCGTTTGGACTGACAAACGCCCCAAGGGTATTCGTGAGTTTGATGAACGGGGTGTTCCACGAGTACTTGGACAAGTTAGTTCAAGTATTCATTGACGATATCTTGATCTACTCTCAGACAATGAAGGAACATGAAGAGAACTTGCACTTTGTACTACAGTGTCTATGAGAGCACAAATTGTATGGGAAGTTGTCCAAATGCTCTTTTTATCAATCGAGGACTCACTACTTAGGGCATGTCATCTCCGACAAAGGTATCACCATGGATCCAACCAAGGTTGAGGCTATTATGAAATGGCCTGCACCAACGAATGTTATAGAGGTGCATAGTTTTATGGGTTTAGCAGGATACTATTGACAGTTTGTCGAGGGATTTTCGAAAATAGCAAATCCGATCACGGAATTGTAGAAGAAAAAAAAGAAGTTTGTTTGGACCGAGAAATGTACGGAAGCATTTCGAAGGCTTAAAAAGTTGTTGACCACAGCGCCGATACTAAAGGTCCCTGACATGGATGCAGACTTCTTGGTATGCACTGATGCATCCAAGGAAGGTTTAGGCGAAGTCTTGATGCAAGACGGACGAGTGATTGCCTACATTTCGAGGAAACTGAGAAGGCATGAGGAGAACTACGTGATGCATGATTTGGAGTTATTATCCATCGTATATGCCTTGAATATTTGGAGACACTACCTTGTGGGATGAAAATTTGAACTAAGGACTGATCATTGTGTACTACAACACATTTTTACGCAAAGCGACCTGAATGCGTGACAACGACATTGGTCGGAATTGCTTAGCAAGTACGACTTCGTGATTACTTACATAAAGGGAACAATGAATAGAGTGGTGGATTCTTTGATTCGTAGGCCACGCATTTTTTCAGTGTTGCCTCTTCAGACGAATCTACGTGAGAAGATTCTCACTTTACAACGTGACGATGACTAGTACAAAGAGGTCGAGGGTTTTATCGGACAAAACACAATGATGGTACCATGATATGAGGGATATTCATTTGATAGCGATGGTTTATTGAGGTTTAGAGGTCGAATTTATGTACCGCCAAACAACGAGGTGAGGATGTTAATCATGAGCGAGGCTCATAGAGCAGTTTACATGGCTCCCCCGGAAGTCACGAAGATGAGGGCAGACCTTAAACCCTTATTCTTATGGAAGGGAATGAAGTCCGAAATAGTCAACTTTGTGGCTATATGTCTAGAGTGTTAGGAGGTTAAGGCTGAACATAGACACCCGGTAGGATTACTTCAACCACATGTCATTCCGGAATCAAAATGGGAATTTATTTCGATGGATTTTATTGTTGGATTGCCACTAACGGAAAGGAGACACGACTCGATTTTTGTAGTGCTAGACACTTTGACGAAGAGTGCTCACTTTATTCCTGTGCGTATGACGTATTAGGCACCTGACATAGCGAGAGTTTTCATCAGTGATATTGTGAGGCTACATGGCGTGCCTAAGAAGGTTATATCCGATCAAGGATCGGTGTTTACTGGATGATTTTGGACGAGTTTCCAAGAGGCCTTGGGAACCCAACTTAATTTTAGTACTGCATATCACCCAGAGACTGACGGACAGACTGAATGAACGAACCAAACCTTGGAAGACATGTTGCGCATGTACGTGATGGACCAACAAAAGCATTGGGAGGAAATCTTGCCTCTAGCAGAGTTTGCTTACAACAACAGTTACCAGAGCACCATTAAGATGGCGCCTTTTGAGTTTCTTTATGGGCGACCGTGTAGGACGCCCTTTAGTTGGGATCGTCTTGAGGATAGGGTCCTGGTGGGACCAGAAGAAATCCAATAAATGGAAGATAAAATGAAAACCATTAGACAAATGATTAAAGAAGCGTAGGATCGACAAAAGAGTTATGTCGATGCGCACCGAGTCGACCGTAGTTACGAGGTCGGCGATTGAGTATTCTTGCGGGTTAAACCGCATAAGAGTTCGATCAAGTTTGGAAAGGGAGATAAAATCTCTCCTAGGTTCGTGGGACCTTTCGAGATTGTGGAGAGAAAGGGGCCTATGGCCTATCGACTAGCCTTGCATGATTCTTTGAGGTGTATGCACGATGTTTTTCATGTATCTGTTTTGAGACATTATATTAGTGATCCTACACACGTGATTGACATGAGTTCCTTGCATGTATTGGACGAGGGAGCGCTCATGGATGAGCTAGTCCACATCTTAGATCATCGTGTTCAATAGTTACGACGTCAAATGGTAGATCAGGTCAAGGTCCAGTGGGACATTTATAGTCCGCACTCAGCGACCTGGGAGGACGCATATGATATGCGCTAGCAGTTCCCATTTTTGTTTGATATATAGACTTATGATACAGTGGTACTTTTATTTAAACATTTATACTGAGAAACTTTGGGATGAAGTTTAGACCAAGAGGAGGTGTATGTAACATCTCGCTTTGGCGCACTGAGAAAAGTTATTCTTTGAGGACACTTTCTTGCAAGTGATCTGGACTTTTATGATATTAAAACATTTATCCTTGATTTTTGTTGTGTTATGATAGATGACCTAATGTTTTACTACTTCGACATAGACAGGTGTTATTGACTCAGTTTTATTGAGTGTGCAGGGTTTTGGACCTTGAGGATGCAGAGGCATCGATGGAACCCCTTGGACTCCGGATTGAGTCAGGGAGTGTGCTATTTGGGTTGATTTATTTACTGTGATATTTCATTGATTTGATGATAGGATGTTGACATGTTCTGACACAATTGTTGATGATGCAGGTTGACAATAACTTGCCGACCAAACTCACATATGGAGTAAAGGGGCCACACACAATTTCCAGAGAGGTTGAAGGAGAGGTGTGGACATCAGCCCTCCCACAACCTACTCGCACTCCCACTGTGGCTCGAACTATAGGTTAACAATTACCTAGTTTGAGAGGATCCACGATGTCGTGAGGGCAGACTGCGACAATCGCTCATGATGATTCTAAGAGGTGCGCAATAAGGCGGGGGCCTTATTCCTTAGAGCCCTTAGTCTCTCACAAGTTCACCTGGTGGAGTGTTGACTCCAGGGGTTATAGATGTCTACCAATCAGTCAAGTTGGCAAGTGGCACCCTTGGAGCACGTGGTGCATCCTGAAGGGAAAGTCATGCAAAAGAAATGCAAGTTGGCGAGTGGCACCCTTGGCGCACGTGGTGCATCGTGAAGGGAAAGTCGCGCAAAAGAAATGCAAGTTGGTGAGTGGCACCCTTGGAGCACGTGGTGCATCCTGAAGGGCACGTCGCACAAAAGAAACGAACGACACGAGTGGCACCCTTGGAGCACATGGTGCGTCCTGAAGGGAACATCGCATTGATGTCGAGAAATTATTAAAATGACTCCCCGAAATAATTGTCACCGAGTTCAGAATCTAATTCCTAAGTCTAAAACTTCTCTAGGGTAAAATTTTGTCTAACCTTTAGAAAAAAAAAACCCTATAAAAATAAAAATAAAAATTTAAACTAAAAACCACTTAAGTAATAGTTTTAGAATTCATAAAAAAATTTGGGAGTAAAATGAAGAGAGTAAGAGTTAAATTAAAACTAGTGGATTTAAAATTTTAAAGAAGAAATAATTTATTTAACTTGTGAAGGTATAAAAAGATATCAATTTGATAATAAAAGGGAAAAGAGTAAAAAGCGCAACTACCATTTTGGCTCTAATAAAAAGGGGAAAGAAGGGAATAATAAGAATTAGGAAACTAAGTATTGGAGGAAACATAATAAAGGAAAGTGGGAAACTTATGGTAAAAAGCGAGGTCAACATAGTAAGGAATCTGCAATTAAGAACCTTCTAATTTGAGCTAAAATTAGCGAATTCATTTTAGGGAAAGTATTTAAAACATGTAACGGGATCTAGGAACACCTAGGAGTAAATTTAGGAGCAACTCTAGGTGGGTGAGGGAAATGAGACAATTAATAAGTTTAAAGAAAATAATTATTGGAGAAACGTGGGGGATGAATGACACTTGTACGACAGAGAATTTTTAGAGGATTTTCATTAAAACTTAAATTAAAAGTGATTTAGGGAAAGTTGGAGGTTCTAAAAGATTTATAAAAGAAAGGGAGGATGAGGAAGAAAGCATCGACTGTTAACGTAACGCTATGCTTCCGGATTTGTGACTTGACTGATTACTTGTGGAAAGTTGGGATTTTCTCAGCTCGGATAGGAGTAGTAGCTTGACCTTGCGAGGCGAGCTGGGAAGCTAGACTTACCATCTAGATTTTGTGTGGCCCCTTTGCGGCTTGGGGGGCTAAGGGGGAAGAAGATTACCCCTAGCGATTGGCTGGGAGGTACGGGTGAGCTCTCGACGGTCGGTGAGCGGGAGAAGCACAAAGCAGAGGAGCCATTCGAGGCAGGCGATAAGGCAATGGTATGATGTTTAATTGGTAGAGTAGAATGCATATTTGTTTACTTTGGAAATTAAAATTGTTTGTTGTATAAGCTTGTCTCTACTTTTGTAATCCGGGAACCGATGAAAAATAATCTATACCCCGTCCATTGTAACTATGTCATTAAATGTCTACCTTGGATGTTGTCATGTGTCGAATGGTTCTCTTTCCCCCTAGTGTGTTGATAACCTTGAACTGGTTTGATGGCGAAGTTCCTTTTTGCTTGATCGCGGGATAAGTCTTTCTTTGCAATCTGTCTCTGCACAGAAATGACGAACAAATTTTGTCTTAAATCCTTGCCCCTTTCGTGTTTTCCCCCCGATATATATATATATATATATATATATATATATATATATATATATATATATATATATATATATATATAGATATATATATATTTATTTGGGCTCTGCATTCTGGCTGAGTTTTTTCCTTGTTCCGATCATTGGCTGGAACCTTGTGTTTCTGTGATACTCATCACGGCTATATAAACCGGATATGGAAATTTCGCACTTGCTCTATTGATGTACAGTTTCACCATCTTTGGAAATCACTGCCATAGTTAGAATGCTTGATAGTTGTACTTGGAGGCCAGTAATGGCGCAGTCATTTTGTAGTAGTCACGGGTGAATTCGTTTGGGTTTTAGAACCTATTGTCGTATTTAAATGACAGTGGGTAATTCTTTGATTCCGGTAACTTCCCTGGTGAGTTTAATCCATGGATGCGTGCATAGGGTGGTGATGTAAATGCAACAAACTATCCCTGTGTGTATTGTGGAGAAGTTATGGGATTTGTGTTTGGAAATTGTTGTGTGTTGAAATGCAACCGCTGTGATGTAAAACAAAATGGTGATCTTGCTGTGTGTGGAAATGCAATCTCTATGATGTAAAATGAAATGGTGATTTTGTTGTGTGTGGAAATGCAACCACTGTGATATAAAACAAAATGGTGATTTGATGTGTGTGGAAATGCAACCGATGTGATGTAAAATGAAATGGTGATTTTGTTGTGTGTGGAAATGCAACACGCTGTGATCTAAAACAATTTTTTGTTTTTGCTATGTGTGGCAATGCCAAACGTTGTGTTGTAAAACGAAATTGTGATTTAGTTGTGTGTGGAAAGGCAAAACATTGTGATGTTAAATGAAATTTAATTAGCAAGCTTATTTCGCTCTTCCCTTCTTTTTCGAAAGCTTTTAAATTTTGTGTTTGGTATGCTGATTGATGTGCACTAAATCTTTGAGTCTGTTGGTCAATTTGTTGGCATGGTCGTGGGTTCTGGCATGTTACTGCACTGAGTGGAATTTCCTTCTTCCTATCCGTTAGGCCTGGCATATCAAAGCCAGGATTGATCACTGAATCCTAAATTCCATTTTTGGATTTGTTGATTAATAAATGGCCTGTAGTGCAATAACAGTAACCTTCCTTCTGAACCTGAGGCTCTGACAATCGTACCCTTGTGCGTCCTGCTGGTCGGGAAGAAATTCCCTTACACCTATGTGTTTTGTTGGCTGGACATAAATTCCTTTACACTTGTGCATCCTACTAAGTGGACATAATTCATTTACGCCTGTGTGTCTTGCTGATGGGACAGTAATTTTTACCCTGGGCATATTGCTTTCAGTGTTGGTTGTTCTTATTTACAGCTAAAACTTGGTTGGTTATAAGTTATCCTTAACTTGAATATCTCTACATCAAAACATATTGGAGTATGCATAAAATTGTTCTTTAATTTTTTTTTGGTGAATTCATTGTTTATGTTAATCATTTTTATTATGGACTTTTCCCTTTCAGTTTGGAAGGTACATTTATTTATCTCTATATTACAGATTTGATGTTATATATGGCTTGCATTTATTTCTATCTTCAAATTAAATCAGCTGGGTTTTTAACCTTAGACGACATAATGGATGTATGTTCCTTTATTGATATTAAAACAAAGGTTTTTCTAAAGATATACATACATACATATATATATATATAGATATTGTTACCTTAGAAATTGGTTAAAGAAATGTTCTCATTTATATAATGAAGTATTATGTGAGGTTGGGTTTAGGGATTAGACATAGGATAGAGGGAGCTAGTGGAAAGGTAAATCTTTGTTTAGCTAGTCTCTTTTTATTTAAAAAAAAAGAAAAAAATTTAAGTTAGATGAATTAACTTATCTTATTCTAGTAGTGGAATGCAACATTCCTATGAGTTAACATAGAAGGAATTCTAATTGTTATTTTATTGCATTGTTATGGCCATATGATGTAGTGTTATTGATATCTTATGGTAACTGATATGGAAATCTTATACTAAAGGATAACATAAGTGGGATAGGAATGTGTGACTGTATTGCCACTAGATTTTATGGTCTTACAATATGTAAAGGTAGAATGTTATGGAATAATAAAATAAGAATAAAATTTTAGTATTGGTGACTCATCGACTAACGGAAATTAAATGAAGCGATTGATCTATACTTGTTGCCAATTGAGTCATAGGTAATGTTGAGTCTTAACTAATGGTTGGTTATTCTTAGTGTCCTTATGACTTGTGCCTCCTGTAGAGGAGGTGGTAGTTCACTAAATTTTGGTTGTACTTGGATTTAAATAATTTTTTCTTAGTCTGCTGGTGTCGGGTGGGATGTAGACACCTCCATGTTCTCCGATGGGTTCCTACTGCAGGGTTCTTTTATTTGATTGGCTTGGGGTCGGGCTATTAAATTTAGGGTTAGTAAAGTTGTTGTTTATTTCTACACTGATGTTTAGGGTCGGGTAAATTTCAGGGTTAGTACTATAATTGGAATTGTCCCAACCCACAGTTGTATGATATCAGACTCTTCGATCTAATAAAACTAGTCGCTTTGTATATAAGTCGGTGTGTGTGATTATTTTTGTGTAAAGAATCCAGTGCTGTATCAAGAGTCTCGAGCCCTTTAAAGGTAGGGTTTCCACTCTTTCCACACACCTCTAAGGTCGTATCAGTAGTCTCGGGCTCTTTAAAGGTAGAGTTCCCACCACTACGACCTCCTGACAAAGATTACTAGTTTATGCCTGAGAAGTCGGCCAGGAGCCTATCTAAACTTCTCTCTCTCCAGAGTAGAGAACTCAGATTAAACACCCTGCTTTCCTGTGCAGAAATAGTAAAATCTACTACCATGGATTCTTCCACCTGTGTTCGTGTTGTACATAACACAGTATGTCGTTTAATGCTTGCAGTTACTTGTTCTTCACCTTATGTCTTCTTGTTGTGATCATCGTGGTTGTGTCTTGTTAGTCGTCGCGTGGCGACGTAGAGTCAAGTGTGCCTGTTTCCTTTTTACACACACGCACACACCTTAAACAAAAAAAATTACGCACCTGTTATCAGAGTTGTTGTCGTAACGAGGATGATTTCACAAAACAAACAAACTAATGATATGTTAATTCGAAACATTGATTTTAAGAGTTATAATGATCAGTTAAATTGTAATTGAAAAATATAATTACAATGTCCCATTTCAAGCAAGCAAACTAATTATATTATAGTTTTCATATACAACCTAATATACTCTAAATTTTGAACAAACTAGCTAGTTATATGTTAAAATCACTAATTTTTAAGAATTATAATGATCAATTAAACCATAATTAAAAAAAAAAAAGCAATCGTACAATGTAAACAAGGTACAATTTAAACAAACAATCTAAATTATTATTTAATAATTACCACATACAATTTAATACATCTTCTAAATTTATATGGAATAAGAAATTTTTATAGGAACACATTAAACAACCATTCAAACCACTAACCTTTATTAATGACAAAATAACAATATATTAATTTCTATTAATGACAAACCAAACCACCAATCTTTATATTAGTAAGATGAAATATAGGTCNTAGTTATATGTTAAAATCACTAATTTTTAAGAATTATAATGATCAATTAAACCATAATTAAAAAAAAAAATAGCAATCGTACAATGTAAACAAGGTACAATTTAAACAAACAATCGAAATTATTATTTAATAACTACCACATACAATTTAATACATCTTCTAAAGTTATATGGAATAATAAATTTTTATAGGAACACATTAAACAACCAGTCAAACCACTAACCTTTATTAATGACAAAATAACAATATAATAATTTCTATTAATGACAAACCAAACCACCAATTCTTATATTAGTAAAATGAAATATAGGTCAACTTAAATTGAAAAATACTACAAAATATAGTAATAACTCATGATGTCATATATTTTGGAATAATAATTTTTTATAGGAACGCATTAAACAACCATTCAAATCACTAACCTTTATTAATGACAAAATAACAATAATTTAATTTCTATTAATGACAAACCAAACCACCAATCATTATATTAGTATGATGAAATAGAGGTCAACTTAAATTGAAAAATACTACAAAATATAGTAATAACTCATGATGTCATATATATGACCAAGAATTTATATTATAATCATGTTATTCATGTTTATACATAAAAAAATACTATTAAATGTCATTCAAAATCCTTCAAAGTAGCTCGCACGTCTGTTGTCTTGTTGAATTTATTCAATATTCTTGTTGATCAACCATTTTTCCTCTTCGTCCTTTCCAATGAATGGAGTGGCAAGAATCACATTTTCTTTGGGAATTTCTTTCACTGTCTCAAGTGAACAATCCACTATAATAGTGT
>JZKD02S0443998.1:273227-296709 GCA_000966675.3 Picea glauca | reverse complement strand
TATCATACTTGGCAGGCCATGGTTGGCAACTGCTGATGCATTTATTGGGTGTAGATCAGGTAATATGATCATTTCACGAGGAACAGAAAGAAAAAAACTTACCTTATACCCATCAGCACAATCACCAACAGTAACTCATAAATTATGGCTTGGTGGAAAATACAATGACAAAGAAGAAGTTCAATCTGTTTTGAGCATTAACCAAATCTATGATTTTCAAGAACATGACAATGATGATTTGGTAGAATTTTTTCTTTCTCAACCTGATGTTTTGGAGGAATTAATAAATGAGCAATATCATGTTGTAGATCGACTCTTAGCACAATGTTTTCAAGAAACCTATACTATCCATTCTTTACAAACATTGTTTGAACACATTTTTCCTATCCAATCTATCACAAACACACAAAGCAAGACCATAGAGACCAGTCCAGGAAAAACATTGAACATTGGAACACTCTTAGACTTATCTCAGGAAGCAAAATTGATTGCATTGTTGACAAAATATCAAAAGGAATTTGCTTGGGACTACACTGATATGCAGGGCATCCACACATAAACTTGCACTCACCACATTTACACAGATAGAAGACTAAAATTAAGGACAGGATCTGAGTTTTCATTTTATGAAACTCTTTATTCATACAAGATGGAAAAAAAAACTCGTTGTTATAATTCGGGCGCTGAGATTTAAAATAGAAAGGCCTTACCTCAAAACTCAAAGACTAAAGCTACTAAAAAGTAAGTTTTGTACATTCTCTCATAACACAATTATTTAGCACATTTACATATATTTAAATAGAGCAGTTCAAAAATAAATAACAGTGACATATTGTTAATTTTATTTAAATAGAGTTGTCCAAGAATAAATCACAGTGACATATTGTTAATTTAAAATACCAATTTTCTAAAAGAAGAAAGGCCAAATTCATTTGACTTACCTAAAATATATGGATATTGAGGGTACATTACTGTCATTTTCATCTTCATCTTCACAACAGACATCAATATCAAAATGATGACTATGTGTAGATATCTCTATATTTTCCATGTCTTGTACCAGGTTTATCACTTTCTTGTCCAATCTTTCTTTGTGATTGGGAAATAAGTTGTTATAAATCAATGTATTACCCCATGTTACACTATAGGGATCTATGCCTTTGGCTTTGAACCAATCCAACAAGCCTTGAATTGTTGGATTTCCATGTATGACCCATCGATCCCATACAGACCAGGTCAGATTCCCATGCTTAGTCACATTTGGGGGCACAGGTTCAGCCATAGAAAATAGAGGGAGTGCCAAGTTTGCAAAAGTGTTGCGATACTTTTCAACCTTATGGCCTAATATAACCTTGTAAAGTTCCAGACACACTAGACCAGTGGCCATCGCAGTGGTAGTTGCAATTGCAGGAATTATCCTGCCAACGATGAATTTAGCCTTGAGCTTATCCATTTCAAGTATGCTATAGTTCCTTTCTCTCATATTAGCAAGTCCAGTGATCAGATCCATGTGATAATTTGTATCATCATCCTGCATTGCAATGAAGCACCAAAAATATTGGACTGAGTTTTATTTCCATTGGAACATAAACCCTCCCACCAACAAAACAAGCCATTTTATTTCATGGAGAACCTGTTAATACACCATAATAGGGATTAATGAGCAAAGTAGAATACCTTTTCAAACTTGATAGGATTCATGAGAAATCCTGGAGGAAGATTTTTAACACTTCTTTGTAGTGTGGTGATCAATTCATCAATCAGTTCAAGATCATCATCATCATGAAATGTAGAAGGGTTCACATTTGGAGCTTTCTCATCTATGAAAATATTCAGCCCTTCTTTTGGCTTGAAAACTTGAATATGCACTTTTTCAACCACCTATGCTAATCTCTTTGAATTTTAATTTGAAGCCCAGTCAAGAATGGGGATGCCATATGTATTAGCTCTTAAAATTGAATCTACAAGAATCAGGGACATGTGGTTGGGATCATGGGAAGTGAAGACCAGGGGCTTTGGGAAACGCTTGGGAGCATACCAGAATGGTGCACCTCCGCTTGTAGTTGCATTCTCAGGGAAGTTGAAAGTAAGCTGCTTCACACGATTTGAAAAATAATCCTCAAACCTGAATCAAATCAGTTGATGGTTTAGTGAAATCCAATCTTGTAAATAGTAAATTCATTGAAGATTTGTTGGAATGTAAGATGCAAATGATAGGTAGAAAAATTATAATTATAAAAAGGAAAGGGAAGGGTTGGGTTTAATTACTTTATTCTAAACCAATAAAGGCAATTGTCAAATGTTACACATCTCTGTGAAACCAAACAATCGACAACAGACTCCAGAAGTTGTCAGGCTTGAGCATCCCCTGCAGACTTGATTGTTGCTGTGTATTCTTCAGATTTGGAAAGAAAAGCATTTGCTTCAGCTGGAGTCTTGTCTAAGAAACCTTCTGTTAGGACCACACAATGTACCTTTTTGCCCATACTTTTTGCCACCATTACACTCTTGTTCACTCACATTTAAACTCATATTATCACTTTATCCTATCTTTCCAAAGGTATATAACATCTCTTCTCTTTACTATACGTTTAATTTGTTTTTCATATAATTTCACATCACTCTTGTACTTAACCATTGATTATAAATGTATAAGTGTTGAAACAGTTCAAACTGCAAATTAGCATTTGAGGCCTGTTGCTGAAACAAAAACTCACAGAAGTTGTTACACAGTCCATGGTCGACGATGCTGAAACACAAAAGTTGTTACACAGTCCATGGTCGATGATGATGAAACACAGAAGCTGTTACACAGTCCATGGTCGACGATGTTGAAACACAGAAGATGTTACACATTCCATGATCAATGATGCTGAGGAAGTTGTTACACAGTCCATGGTCATGATGCTGAAACACAGAGGAAGTTGTTACACAATCCATGGCCGACGATGCTGAAACACAGAAGATGCTACACAGTCCATGGTCAACGATGATGAAACACAGAGGAATCCATTACACAGTCCACGGTCAACAACAACTCACACAGATTGACTACAATAGCTGCACAATGAGCCAAGCACCAACCATCGTTGTTGCCTGAGAAGCACTGAAACAGTCAGAATGCAAATCCCATGTCTGAAACAGCCCCCGAATTGTGATGCCGAAACAACATACAACGACAGTAACAAGAAAGATTTGTTACTCCAACTATAACAACAAAACCTCACTCAACACTCATAATAACATTCTGTTGTGGGAGACTAGGATATCCCATTCCGGTATAGAAAGTCGATTTGACTAAGAATAGGACTCCGATATACACCTGTAATTTTTGATCAATTGTATTGAAGGGATTCCCTCTTTAAATAAGAGGAAATCATCATTCGAGAGGATCTCCAGTTTTTGGTATTAAGAAGAGTTTAGAGAGAAGGACGTACTTCATTTTCAGATTCTAATATGATACATTGATAGATGAATAAAAGACTGTTTTGAGAATCTTTCTCTAGCCTCTTCGTTCCAGGGGAATCTTGTGAGAGGGGAGGGCCCACCTTCTTGACAAGATTCACCCGTTAGTTCTATAGTGTGTTAGTGTGATCTATGTTTATGCCTTGATTAATTTATGTCTTGCTAAAACACTACTTTAATGAATTCTTCTTTGTTGAAACACTACTGAACTCTGTCTTGTTAAGAACTTTGTTTTACAGAACGTTACATTGTTTTCATGAAGTTCATGCTTGGGTAATTGTTAATCATTTTAGTTAGCAATCTTGTCTGATGAATAAAAGATTGTTTTGAGCATCTTTCTCTAGCCTCTTCGTTCCAGGGGAATCTTGTGAGAGGGGAGGGCCCACCTTCTTCACAAGATTCACCCGTTAGTTCTATAGTGTGTTAGTGTGATCTTTGTTTATGCCTTGATTAATTTATGTCTTGCTGAAACACTACTTTAATGAATTATGCTTTGCTGAAACACTACTGAACTCTGTCTTGTTAAGAAATCTGTTTTACAGAACGTTACATTGTTTTCATGAAGTTCATGCTTGGGTAATTGTTAATCATTTTAGTTAGAAATCTTGTGTGATGAATTTATGAAAGCTTGCTAATCAGAGACTGGTGCTGAAGGTTTCTACTTTGGGAAGGAAACATGGTCCTTTTGTCTGTTAGAATTAGTTAGCATTCAATTATTTCCATGAGTGTGCTAATTAGAGACTGGTGCTGAAGGCTCCTGCTTTGGAAGGAAATAGGGTCTTGTTCTCTGTTAGAATTAGTTAGCCTTCAATTATTTCCATGAGTGTGCTAATCAGAGACTGGTGCTGAAGGTTCCTGCTTTGGGAAGGAAATAGGGTCCTGTTCTCTGTTAGAATTAGTTAGCCTTCAATTATTTCCATAAGCATGCTAATCAAAGACTGGTGTTGAAGGTTCCTGCTTTGGGAAGGAAATACGGTCATGTTCTCTGTTAGGAGATATATAGCCTTCAGTGTGCATTATTTCAGTTAAGCAATAAGTTTATGAAGTGTGATGATCGGAAATAGGTGCTGAAGATTATTGCTTTGGGAATAGGGTCCCGTTCTCTGGTTACAGAATAGTTGGTCTTTTCTGTTGCAGTATCTTTTTTTATTTTAATGTAATCCAGGATTCTTCAATTAATCATTTCTTTAAACTTTGAGCTCTGCAATAAGTAGATTGATTTTCTGTAATTCAAGCTATAACTTCAGTTCATTCAAGGCAAGTGTGATTAATATAGTTTCCTTTACTACAACTCTAGGTTACTTTTGAAATTGAGCATATATAGTGCGTGGTTACCTTTGAAATAAACAGACTTCCCTGGGTTGACAATTTATGTAGCACTTGATTGTTTAAATTAAATAAACAATTATAGTGACCAACATTTTGGCGTCGTTGCCGGGGAAGGTAATTTTAGATTTCAAAAGAACTTATGATTTTTCAGATACAAATATTGCATGAGAGGACGTAGAGACCCCAAAGATAATGACCCTACAGGTGGCAAGGACAGAGGAAGAGGAGGAAGAAAGACTTACATTGACGAGATTGTATCAAAGTCTAAATCTGTTGCTCAATGACCAAACCTTCGGAAACAAAAATCCCAGCCTTCATTTCAAGCAAACTTTGAAATAGGGAAAAACGTTTGGAGTCCTGAGACAGTCCAGAAACCAGCAGGAAACATTGAGGATAGAGAAAGCATAGCAGGGGAGAAGACAAAAGAAAACATGGATGAGTACAATGAAGAATTGCATCACGAAGAACAAGCAGGTCCTGAAGGAGAGGTAAATGATGAAAAATCTTTGTCTACATTAGGATTTCATATTGGTGATCTTTGTAGAGGGGTAGCCCCCATGAAGAACATTCCACTCTCAACACTACCTAATTTTCATGGTTTGTCTTCAAAAGATCCTGATGAATTCCTTTTTGAGTTTGATATATTATGCATAAGTTATGATTACGTTTCCAATCCTCAAAAATTAAAGCTATTTCGAGCCACACTAAAAGGGAATTCACTAAGATGGTTTATGAGTCTTGGAGGCCATGTAATCACAACATGGGACCAAATGAAACAGAAATTCCTGAACAAATACCAAGACTACTGCTGAACAAGAGAAAAGAGGGAGGAACTATTTAAGATGATGCAGAAAGAGAATGAAAATATGGAGGACTTTGTAGAAAGGCTACAGTACAATCTACAAATATCCAGTCACCCCAATGTAAGTAAATACATTCTTAAAACTATATTATTAAAAGGAGTAAGGGATGACTGTCTAGATATGTTGAACATGCTTGGAAAATGAGACATATCTAAAGAATCATACGATTAAATTGTTAATTTATGCAAAAGATGTTCCAGAGGAGCTTCAAGAAATAGATCAAACAACAGGGACACCACATTTTCAAGAGTCCAAAAATCAGCCATTGGGGGAGCAACAAGAGCCGAGATAGTTAATTTACTTGAAGGTTTTAAAACTAAAATGTTAAGCTCTTTTGCCTCACAAATTGACACCCTGCATATTCAAAAGAAGCAAGCAGAAGCAGAAACAACCCTATCCATCTTTTGTTCTCAATGCAGAGACAAGCACCCATGAAGGGAATGTCCATTGGACAAAAAGCCAATCTGCACCATCTGTGATAAAGATCATGAAACTCAACAATGTCCATCTTTACCAGGGATCAAGGTAGCATTACAACCAACGGACGAAGAAGCTGAAGCTGTCTATCTGTTGACACAGAGAAGCAAATGGCAACCACGGGGACAAGCTATGAATGCTAACATGCCATTTACATCTTCTAATTGTTGGAATACTTATCCTTCTTTCAATCAAATGAGTTACCCCCCCTATAATCAAATGCAATATCCTAATCAAATGCGTTACCCACCCATGCAACAAACTAACCCACCCTTCGTTGATCCATCAATGTGGACTCCTTGGCCTCCACAACAACAACAACCATATCAAAACCAATGGAATCCAAATTGGAGAGGACAACAACTCCCCTTCCTGAATCAATTACCTCAATCACAATTTCTACAACCACTCTCCTTACCATCCGGTACTCCACCAAACAATCAAATAATGAGACCCCAGCTACCTGCACAACCTAACCCTAACCCCAATAATAAAGTTGTGCAGTGCATTGATATTCATAACCAACCTACACTTTCTCTTCTCCCTATGCAATGCAACAATATTCATTTACGATCTGGGAGAATAGTGGAACCTACCATAGCTGATGTTACCTCTTCTGATAAAGGGGAAACAAAAAAGCATGATGTACCTGAAGAGGTACAATCATCCTCTAATAATGTTGCTGAAACAACAAAACCACCATTTCCTGAGCGTTTAACTTTGACTAAAATGCCTGAGCCACCAGCCTTCAATATTCTAGGGGAGTTACAAAATTTGTATGTCAAAATTCCTCTACTTCCAGCACTCCGAGACGTACCAATCTATGTTAGGACAATGCGAGACATTTGTGTTAAAAAGCCTCATAGGAAAATTAAGGATCCCCTCACAGTCCATGTTATGGGAGACTTGTCTGCAGTAATGTCAGGAAAAGCCCCCCCAGTTAAATATGGTGATCCCAGCCACCCTACCATTTCAGTACAAGTTGGAAAAATGATAATCCCTCGAGTCTTGGTAGACTTAGGTGCCGCTATCAATATCATGACTCTGGAAACCTTACAACTTCTACAACTGTAAAATGAAGTCAGAGACACCCCAACTATCATAGAATTAGCTGACCAATCCACAATTAAACCAGAAGGAGTTATTGAAGACCTCAATATCTAATTTTGGGTAGACCGTGGCTAGCCACAGCAGATGCTTTTATCAGCTGTAGATCAGGTTTAATGACAATTTCCAACGGTTAAGAAACTAAACAACTTACCCTCTACCCTCACGCTACACCCTTGGTTAATAATGATAATTCTGTATGGGTAGATTTTGATGATCAACTTACTCAACCTCTTTTGACTATCGGACAAGCTCTAAGCCTTAAAGACTCCACTGAGGATGAAGTAATTAATAATTTTATCTGCGAACCCTCCTCTGTGACTCCAGAAACTCATAACCAACTAACTTCACTGTTGGAGTCTGATAATCAAGAAAACCTCAACTCGGAAATCCCACCTCAAACATCTAGCACCATCTCTTCTAAAAGCATACTAGTAGAAATTGAACCTGGCAAAACCCTGAACATAAACCCTAATCTGACAGATGTTGAAACACAACAATTAATGAAGTTACTTCTGGAAAATAAAGAAGCATTCACATGGGATTACACATATATGAAAGGAATTTCTCCCGAATTATGTATTCATCGAATATATATTAAGGAAGATTGTCGACCGATCTACCAATCTCAACGACGAATGAACCCTAATTTAAGAGAAATCCTCAAAGAAGAACTTCAAAAATTGCTCAACGCAGGGTTTATATATCCTATATCAGACAATGAATGGGTTTCCCCATTGGTAATAGTTCCAAATAAAAACGGGAAATGGAGAGTATGTGTGGATTATAGAGCCTTAAATAAAGCTACTCAAAAAGATCACTTTCCATTACCATTCATTGATCAGGTCTTATATAATTTGTCAGGAAATAATTTTTTCTCATTTCTAGATGGTTTCAGTGGGTATAACCAGATCAAAATTGCACCTCAAGATCAAGATAAAACCACTTTTACTAGCCCTTGGGGAACCTTTTCCTATAGAGTTCTCCCATTTGGACTATGTAATGCACCAACAACCTTCGAAAGATCAGTTTTAGGAATCTTTTCTGATATGCTTAATGACTCTATGGAAATATTTATGGATGAATTTACTCCCTATGGTGTTTCTTTTCAGGAAGCAGTACAAAACCTTGAGAAAGTGCTCAAACGATGCATACAACCCCAACTCTCCTTAAGTACAGAAAAATGTCATATGATGATGAGTGAAGCAATAGTGCTTAGACATTTTATCTCATCTCAGGGAATTCAGGTAGACCCATCCAAGATACAAGTCATTAAGGATCTTCCTACTCCCAAAACCCAAACAGAGGTAAGAAGTTTTCTAGGACATGCTGGATACTACAAAAGATTTATCAGTTTTTTTTCCAAAATAACTTCTCCCCTGTTTGTGTTACTGATGAAAAATGTTGAATTCAAATGGACTAATTCTTGCCAGGAAGCATTTAATACACTTAAACATCACTTATCTATAGCTCCTTATTACACATCAAAATTACTCACTTTGATAGTTTCGCAAGTGTCGTCATTACAAAGGTCGTAAGTGTCGCATTTTTCTCACAAGGTCGCAAGTGTCGCATGTTGCTCACAAGTGTCGTAAAGTATCAGGGAAACATGTTGCCATGATGCCTATGTCGTGCCTATAATGACATGAGAAAGACACTTGAAACACCTCAAACATTTGATTTGGAAGAGGAGAAATGAGTCAGCAGCATTACAAACCTTTTGCCACCTGAATGCACCTCAAAAACTGAGTTTTTGGAGGGGAGCGCTCCCCCTTACACTATCTTAGAGTGTCGACGCTCCCCCTTACACTATCAGGGAGAGATATAAAGCTCCCCTGGTCCTTTTCAGGGAGTGCTACATATTTTGAGAGCGTTGGTGCCCCCTGTAAAGCCTACTAGGGAGCGCTACAACGCTTTGATGGCCCTTTTGAGGGAGCGCTACCTATTCTGGGTAGTTGTTAAGCTGTTGAGATGAATGGGGGAAGCATCTTTTCATTCTTGGAAGGCAGTTGGATTCGAATCCCTAGTCCAACCATGATCCTAGGGAAGATCCTCAACTGAAGGAGGAAAATCCTCAAATTCCCCAAGGATATCTCAAGTGGTTAAAGCCTCTCCAAGGCTATATAAGAAAGCTTTCTAATGGTGAAAGGGGGATTGGAAATGGAAAATTACACCAAACTTATGATCTCAAAGTGGTGCTGGAACAGAGCTGACGAGGAAGAATTATTGCATGAAACCTATGATCTCATAGGAAACACAAAGTCAACCAAAGAGAGAGTGATCAGTGAAGTTCTTGTTATCCAGGTCGGGGATCTTTCGAGCAAGTGTTAGACGAAGAGGACTCGACAAAGCTATTGTATTCACATCTACGATTGCAAGTACTGTTGTCATTATTCTCATTAATATGACATGCTTGGCTTGTTTCTTTCTGGTTTGTGTCTGATGCTACATAAAATTATCATTGATAGATAGATCTATTTTCAAGCTAATATCAATAGAGTAGGAAGTGGTCATATCTTGTTTGTCCATAGGATTCAGCGAGGAGCAAAGGATCGAAGCACAACTCGGAGCGTGCAGGGACAAACATCGATAAAAAGGTACTTTTGTTCTCCTTCCGTCTCATGTGTTAGTTTGGATAGTTTTTAAATGAATTCAGTGTCCACGTTAATCATTTTCTGTCTTAGAGTTAGGGTCAAGCTCTTAGAGGCGATCTACCTATCCGCAGGGATATTTTACTACAACAGAAACTGGCGACTCCACTGGGGAGATAGCCTCAAATCAAATTTTTTTTTTTTGATTTCTCCTCATTGACCTAGTTTCGCCCCTTGATTGTTTCAGACCTGGTTCACTCCTCTTTTGATTGGTTTCATGAGTTGATTGGCTCCCTACCCCATCATACTCAGCCTAATTGTCGAAATTGAATTGCAATTTTTTGGAATTTTTGAGATTTCTGGGAGTTTTAGACCTTGGCGCCCCTGTCCTTGTGTTAACAGAGTGCCAGTGCTCCCTCATAGCCTTGTACAGAGCGCTATAACACTCCTTTCCTTTGGAAACAAAGCGCCAACCCTCCTTTGAAGTAAAATCCTTCCAGGATTACTTTTTCTGGGTTTTGCCTCTGTGTCTCTTCTGCTGGGTAACGCTGTGAGTCAATGCTTCTTCCCTTCTAGCTTTGACATCTGTCTTTTTGAAGAACGAACATCTTACTATTTGGATTTTGTAGCCTTCTTCACTATTTTTATTGAGTTTTTCTGTTGTTTGGAGTCCGAAACCCATGCATTATCTTTCTCTCTTTTCAACTGAGTAAAAACCCTAGTGAAGGTCATCAAAGGCCTACAGATCTCTTCATCTTGATTTTAGTCAAGATCATTGTTCTTTGATTTTTTCTTTTGGGTGTGAAGTTTGATTTCTGTTTGATTGCTTGTTTTCTTTCGCTTTTTTGTTTTGATTACGACGAGAGGGTGTATTGTTTGTATGATTCTTGCTTGTATTCGTATGATTTTCATTCGTCCAAGAAAAATAATTAGCAAGACAAGCCTTGTTTTGAATTAATCATTATTCATATGCAAACAATAAAAATATCTTCATGATTGATTGTGCATGTTAGAAGGCATCTAAAAAGTTTTAGCATCACATCAGGATTTGATTGAGAAATTGTTTGAAGACATTCCTTATTCGTGCTTGTTAGTGAAAAGAACTCTCTCTCTCTCCCTTAGATAGATGTTCATCGAAAATAAAAGAATGCTTATCACCTATGATGCATTTTTGGGACTGATTCGTAATTCCATTTGTTTCACTTCCATGCACCCCTTTTGAGTAAAGAAAAACCATAAAATCAACGCTAATTAAAAATTATTTAGAAATTTTTATTTTCAAGGATCCTCCACCAACAATAGACTAGGCTTAGTACTTTGGAATAGGTTGTGAGAATAACTCTCCAAAGTTTCCAAAAGAAACAGTAACATCCTGAGTTAGGGAGGGTTAAATCCAATCATCGTATAAGTGTGCCTAGGATCCCCCTCTCACACAGGGATTACGCATGAGGTCGCATTCGAGTGAGCTACGGGGACTAACCCTCCGTGGTTTAACTGATTGTGGTGGTTATATCGTATTATGGGGATCACTTCAAGGTAAATCCACAATTACTGCGTGGAAGCCTTCTAGTTGATTTTGGGCTTGATACCCTGCCCGTACATTTG
The DNA here is from genome assembly GCA_000966675.3 of Picea glauca. Taxonomy (NCBI): domain Eukaryota; kingdom Viridiplantae; phylum Streptophyta; class Pinopsida; order Pinales; family Pinaceae; genus Picea; species Picea glauca. The sequence goes on along the minus strand of JZKD02S0443998.1, from coordinate 285,272 downwards.
GATCGAACTGTCGACTGTTCCCGCCCAAGGGCTGACTATGAATTGGTAACCTTAGTGGCCATAATATTTAGGGTCTTACACAAGGTGACGGTGACAAGAAGTATCACTGTACCTGGAACAGACATTGGTCAAACTCACTCGGGCTCCTTGGAGGGTAAATCCACAATTACTGCGTGGAAGATTGCACCAAGGCATAAGTCCGTTAAGAAGGTCTCCATTGTAATTGTTCCACCCTGTCCCCGCCCCTTCTGGACTTGATCACACGATGTTGGATTTCATCACCAACTAGTACGGTCATCAAAAGAAGGTCCCGTTTGCTTGGTTGTGATTCTTATATTCTATTAGCGTATGATGTTTATTTTACTTAGTGGACCTTAGGTCGAGTCAGTGTTAATGGCATCAAATCCTGGGAGTACCAATGGAGGAACCCCTTCCTCTGTGGAACCTTATACCCCTCCTTATTTTGGAAACTTTGGTCCTCCATATGTTTCCACACTGAGTCTTCCATGACTCACTATTGGATTACCAGTTTGGTTGTTCCCCACTCCGGTGATCCCAAATCCTCCCAATGTTTAATTTGCACCTAATACTTTGGATGTCAATACACCACCCACACATTGACCTCACGTCGACTTTTCACCTTCTTCTCCCATCAAGTCTCCTTCCATTTCTCCTTCTTTGCCTAGTGAAATCTCTAAAGCAAGTAGCCAGGTTGATCAGAAGAAGAAGAAACGGAAAGAGAAGAAGAATAAGAGCCCGAAAAGGACCAAGACCCAACAACATCATATTTTGTCTCTAAGAAACCAGTTACTGTTAATAGTACTCGGAGTGTTGATGAGATCAACAAGATTAAAAGGAAGAATCCAAAACCCAAATTCCCTTGCAGCCTTTGTAAGGGTGACCAATTTCTGAGGGATTTCCCCGGTCTTACCCAGGTCTTAGAAATGTGGTCCTCCACGTCATCGGCCTTTGTCGGTCATGTCGACGATACCCCATCAACTAGTGATGTCCAGGTTGGTAAGAAGAATAAAACTGTCAAGTTCCCTTGCATGTTATGTAAAGATGATCATTACTCTCACCTTTGTCCTCGCATGGATGAGGATTCTTCTCTTTTGGAAAAACTTCAACTTCCAAAAGGTTATCGTAATCTTTCCTCTGACCCATCATTGGTTGATGGATTGGTCAATCCGGTCCCATCCGCGGTCAGTCTGGTTGACCAGGTGGTCAATCTAGTTTCCTCCCCGATTGAACCACAAAACCCAGTAGTTGATCCAGTTCCATCATCGATCAACCCTGCTCTTCATCAAAAGAGTGACACCAAAGTGGTCTATCTATTTTCATCCCCGATCGATCCCACTCTCCTGTTAGAGAGTGAAACCAAAGTGGTCAACCCATTTCCACCCGTCGACCCCATTCTTCCCTTGGAAAATGAAACTCAAGTGGTCGATCCAGTTTCTCCATCGGTCGATCCCATTCCTCTATTGAGGAATGTTAAAATTATTGATCTAGTCCCTTCCTTGGTCAGCCCCACTCTTCCTCTGAAGAGTGTCGAAGTGGTCGATCCAGTTTCGCCATCGGTTGATCCCATTCCTCCATTGAGGAATGTCAAAGTGACTGATCCAGTCCCTTCCTCGGTCAGTCCCACTCTTCCTCTGAAGAGTGCCAAAGCGGTCTATCCAAGTCCACCATTGGTTGATCCGATCCACTCATCGGTTGATCCTACTCTCCTTCTAGAGAGTAAACCTGATACTTCCCATGTTTTTCTCGTCAATACAGACTCTACCATGCCGGGGGGCATTCCTCCTTCTCCTGCGAAACCCCCTCCAAGTACCGAAGCCATTCTTTTTTATTGAGGTGCGCTAACTGGACCTCGTCTTCCCTCCCACATTCCTTTCCAGATTATAGTACAGGTTCGTGGTCGGGACGTTCCTCAAACGCTGATAGATGAAGGTGCATCCGTTTTTATTTTGTCTTCTGTCACTTGGTACACTTTGGGTTGTCCGCAACTTGCACTGGTTACACAGAATCTGTTAGCTTTTAACAGAGGAACTAGTCAACCTTTAGGGATCCTTCCTCAGTTTCCTATAACTTTGGGAGGGAAAACTGTCTTTATCGATGTCATGGTAGTCCGAGACCCCTTGGATTTATCTTTACTCCTTGGGAGGGATTATGTCAATGCCATGAAAGCTATTGTATCCACTCTTTTCTGTGTGATATCATTTCCTCACAATGGAAGAATTGTGACTATTGATCAACTTTCATTCATCGACCCTGAATGGGTTACCTCCCTAAGTGGTTCTTATATGCAGACAGTATCTCCCCCGCCGCATGTCAATTATGTGGCGTTGTCTCTGATGACCTCAAATTTCGATGATTTGGATCCGGTAGTTGACATGGTGATCTCTTCGGTAGGGTTAGTGGAGCTCGATCTCCTTACCCCTATCATGACCCTCGACATGTGTTCCTTCCAGAGTGATTATCTTCCATCCAACGAATATCTCTTGGAATCCATGACCGAGTTTTGTCCCTTGACATGGTATCTTTCCAAAGCATTATCCTCTTGGAAGCCATGATCAAGAAGCAACCATGAGCATAGTTTCTCTTCTCTGTGGAAAGCTCATTAAAAAATGAAACAGAGGCTTTGAGCATAGTTTTCTTCTCCGTAGCAAGCTCGTTAAAAAATGAAACAACAATCTGGGGATCGAACCCAGAACCTTGAGCATAGTTCTTTTCCTGTGTCAAGCTCGTTAAAAAATGAAACAATCACCTCTCCCTTTAAGTTGAGTCTTTTGCCAGATCTCGTAGATGTCGAGTCGAGTCTTTTGTTAGTTTTTAACCTTCATTTCATCCACCTGTATCCTTTTTCTCCATCTAGCACAGAAATTGGTTACAACCTCAAAGTCGATGAATGAATTGAAGCTTGGGTGGCATGTCTCCAGCCTTTGATGATCATTCTGGAGTCAAGCCACTAGCTTTCAAGCTAGGGGCATACCGAGCTTAGTCTTTGTTCTTTCTCGTGCTCGTATATACATGAGAATGAAATCGGGTAAACTTTTATCGCTTTTTTGAACCTGTATGGATACACGAACACACGAAAAAGGAACCCCCCTAGAGTCTACTTTAAACCCTTTTCAGACTCTCTAAATATGAAAATATTGTCGAGTGACCTTGCTTCCTTTCACACTCATTAAAAGGTCAGAAAGGGCGTCTTTTGAGCGATAGTTTTTCTCTTTTTCGGTCTCGTTAGACTACTCTACGAAAAAGGAACTGAGAGAGTTATCTTTTAAGTGTTTTTCCAAACTCTATAATCCTGAAAAACCTTCGAGTTTTCTGTCTTTGGACTCGTTAAAGCACACATCGACAGGCCCACATGGGACCGAACCCTTACTTCTTCTGGTTCGTTAAACAAAGGAAGAGGGACTTACCGAAGGTGAGTTATATCGAGCATGTTTTATCCTCCTCGAGCTCATTAAATCAAAAAGAGGTATGCATCTATCTGGATGGGGGGAAAAAATTGAAAGGAGCAAGCCAAGCAGTCTTTTGAGAACATCATCCAACACTTCTTAGAGTCACCCTTGAACACGGCACTTTGTCATTTGCACATATCATAATCCACTCCTTTGAGTTTGTTTCACTCCTTTGGGTCACCCGACGCAAGTCACAGTATGCACTGCATAGTTTTGGTCCATGTCATGTTTTGTTGTTGTGCCTTAGTGTTCAAGGGAAGTATCCGCCTCGAGAGTCAGCCATCCCAAATATCTTGCCTCAAAACCTATGTCAGTCCATGTCCATTTGATCTACCAATTACATCTCCATGTCCGTTTCATTTCGTTGATGGGGGATGCATCAAGTCCCTCCCTCGATGAGTCTATTCCTGTCGACTCCAACACATTATCCAAGAATTAGGCTTAGAAACCAGTTAGTACTTTGGGACCTGCATGCCTCAATGGCATGCCTCCTCACATTCGACAGTAGGTCTACATCATTGAACCCTGATCGAATGATTCCACGGGTGTTCGACCTCAACTCATCTATTCACATTCGTTGGAATGTACTAGAGTACCTTGGGAATCATTGACATTAGAGGTGATCTCCCTCGCACTTGTTAACGGTTCACACCACTGACCTGTAATCAAGTATTTTCTGCCATGTTCGACATCAAGAAATCTATTCACATGGTTAGAATCGTGCCACGTTGGGATTGGTAAGAAGACCCTGGGTTGGGTAATCACTTTGATATATTCTTTGCCCAGGTTGTGAAGGAGTTTCTATTGGACAAGGAATACATACACTGTCACATAGATTCACTTTGTATTGGTCGTGGCTATGTGTTGTCATCTCGTATCTCCACTGTGTATTCTTCATGGCTACGATCAGTTCATGTCATTAGAGTATAGATCCACGGTGTATTTTTGGTGGCTATACCTTTTTATCAATACAATTATGGATCCGCAGTGTATTTTATGGCGGCCATATCTCGCAAGTCTTGATCACCCAAGCATAGGTATGTCTGCCTTGGGTTTTGAAATATGTCATGATATGTGTTGGATGTTTGTGTGCAGCTTCTGTCAGGTTCTCCGAGTCTATACCCTTTCTTGAGAGTCTACAAATAATTTCAGTTATTAGTTCACATCTTCTAACTTCATACTTTGGGGGGCAATCTGTTACACATCAAAATTACTCACTTTGATAGTGTCACAAGTGTCGTCATTACAAAGGTTACAATTCTTGCATTTTGCACACAAGGTCGCAAGTTTCGCATGTTGCTCACAAGTGTCATAAAGTGTCAGGGAAGCATGCTGCCATGATGCCTATGTCATGCCTATAACGATTGCAAGTATTGTTGTTATTATTCTCATTAATATGACATGCTTGGCTTGTTTCTTTCTGGTTTGTGTCTGATGTTACATAAAATTATCATTGATAGATAGATCTATTTTCAAGCTAATATCAATAGAGTAGGAAGTGGTCATATCTTGTTTGTCAATAGGATTCAACAAGGAGCAAAGGATCGAAGCGCAACTCGGAGCGTGCAGGGACAAACGTCGATAAAAAGTTACTTTTTTTCTCCTTCCATCTCATGTGTTAGAGTTAGCGTCAAGCTCTTAGAGGCGATCTACCTATCCACAGGGAGATTTTCCTACAACAGAAACTGGCGACTCCACTGGGGAGATAGCCTCAAATCGAAATTTTTTGTTTTGATTTCTCCTCATTGACCTAGTTTTACCCCTTGATTGTTTCAGACCCGGTTCACTCCTCTTTTGATTGGTTTCATGAGCTGATTGGCTCCCTACCCCATCATACTCAGCCTAATTGTCGAAATTGAATTGCATTTTTTTGGAATTTTTGACCTTTCTGGGAGTTTTAGACCTTGGCGCCCCTGTCCTTGTGTTAACAGAGTGCTAGTGCTCCCTCATAGCCTTGCACAAAGCGCTATAACACTCCTTGCCTTTGGCAACAGAGCGCTAGCCCTCCTTTGGCGAAAAATTCTTCCAGGATTACTTTTTCTAGGTTTTGCCTCTGTGTCTCTTCTGCTGGGTAACGCTGTGAGTCAATGCTTCTTCCCTTATAGCTTTGACATCTGTCTTTTTGAAGAACGAACATCTTACTATTTGGATTTTGTACCCTTCTTCACTATTTTTATTGAGTTTTTCTGTTGTTTGGAGTCCGGAACCCATGCATTGTCTTTCTCTCTTTTCAACCGAGTAAAAACCTTGGTGAAGGTCATCAAAGGCCTATAGATCTCTTCATCTTGATTTTAGTCAAGATCATTGTTCTTCGATTTTTTCTTTTGGGTGTGAAGTTTGATTTCTCTTTGATTGCTTCTTTTCTTTCGCTTTTTCGTTTTGATTATGACGAGAGGGTGTAATGTTTGTATGATTCTTACTTGTATTGGTCTGATTTTCATTCGTCGAAGAAAAATAATTAGCAAGATGAGCCTTGTTTTGAATTAATCATTATTCATATGCAAACAATAAAAAATATCTTCATGATTGATTGTGCATGTTAGAAGGCATCTAAAAAGTTTTAGCATCACATCAGGATTTGATTGAGAAATTGTTTGAGGACATTCCTTATTCGTGCTTGTTAGTGAAAATAACTCTCTCTCTCTCCCTTAGATAGATGTTCATCTAAAATAAATGAATGCTTATCACCTATGATGCATTTTTGGGACTGAGTCATAATTCCATTTGTTTCAATTCCATGCACCCCTTTTGAGTAAAGAACAACCATAAAATCAACGCTAATTAAAAATTATTTAGAACTTTTTCTTTTCTAGGATCCTCCACCAACAGTAGACTAGGCTTAGTACTTTGGATTAGGCTGTGAGAATAACTCTCCAAAGTTTCCAAAACAAACAGTAGCATCCTGAGTTAGGGAGAGTTAAATCCAATCATCGTATAAGTGTGCCTACGATCCCCCTCTCACACAGGGATTAGGCATGAGGTCGCATTTGGGTGAGCTACGGGGACTAACCCTCCGTGGTTTAACTGATTGTGGTGGTCAGATCATATTATGGGGATCACTTCAAGGTAAATCCACAATTACTGTGTGGAATCCTTTTAGTTGATTTCGGCCTTGATACCCTTCCCATACATTTGGATCGGACTGTCGACTGTTCCCACCCAGGGGCTGACTACAAATTGGTAACCTTAGTGGCCATAATATTTAGTGTCTTACACAAGGTAACAGTGACAAGAAGTCTCACTGTACGTGGAACAGACATTGGTCAAACTCACTCGGGCTGTTTAGGGGGTAAATCCACAATTACTGCGTGGAAGATTGCACCAATGCATAAGTCCTTTAAGAAGGTCTCCATTGTAACTGTTCCACCCTGTCCCCGCCCCTTCTGGACTTGATCACATGACGTTGGATTTCATCACCAACTAGTACAGTCATCAAAAGAAGGTCATGTTTGCTTGGTTGTGATTCTTAGATTCTATTAGAGTATGATGTTTATTTTACTTAGTGGACCTTAGGTCGAGTCAATGTTAATGGCATCAAATCCTAGGAGTACCAATGGAGGAACCCCTTCCTCTGTGGAACCTTATACCCCTCCTTCGTTTGGAAACTTTGGTCCTCCATATGTTTCCACACTGAGTCTTCCATGAATCACTATTGGATTACCAGTTTGGTTGTTCCCCACTCCGGTGATCCCAAATCCTCCCAATGTTTCATTTGCACCTAATACTTTGGATGTCAATACACCACCCACACATCAAACTCGCGTCAAATTTTCACCTTCTTCGCCCATCAAGTCTCCTTCCATTTCTCCTTCTTCGCCTAGTGAAATCTCTAAATCAAGTAGCCAGGTTGATTAGAAGAAGAAGAAACGGAAAGAGAAGAAGAAGAGGAGCCCGAAAAGGACCAAGACTCCAACAACATCAGATTTTGGCTCTAAGAAACCAGTTACTGTTAATAGTACTCAGAGTGTTGATGAGATCAACAAGATTAAAAGGAAGAATCCAAAAACCAAATTCCCTTGCAGCCTTTGTAAGGGTGACCAATTTCTGAGGGATTTCCCTGGTCTTACCCAGGTCTTAGAAATGTGGTCCTCCACGTCATCGGCCTTTGTCGGTCATGTCGATGATACCCCATCAACTAGTGATGTCCAGGTTGGTAAGAAGAATAAAACTGTCAAGTTCCCTTGCATGTTATGTAAAGGTGATCATTACTCTCACCTTTGTCCTCGCATGGATGAGGCTTCTTCTCTTTTGGGAAAACTTCAACTTCCAAAAGGTTATCGTAAGCTTTCCTACGACCCATCATTGGTTGATGGACTGGTCAATCCGGTCCCATCCCCGGTCAGTCTGGTTGAGAAGGTGGTCAATCTAGTTTACTCCCCGATTGAACCACAAAACCCAGTAGCTGATCCAGTTTCGTCATCGATCAGCCCCGCTCTTCATCAAAAGAGTGACACCAAAGTGGTCGATCTGTTTTCATCCCCGGTCGATCCCACTCTCCTGTTAGAGAGTGAAACCAACGTGGTCAACCCGTTTCCACCTGTCGACCCCATTCTTCCCTTGGAAAATGAAACTCAAGTGGTCGATCCAGTTTCTCCATCGGTCGATCCCATTCCTCCATTGAGGATTGTTAAAATAACTGATCCAGTCCCTTCCTTGGTCAATCCCACTCTTCCTCTGAAGAGTGTCGAAGTGGTCGATCCAGTTTTTCCATTGGTCGATCCCATTCCTCCATTGAGGAATGTCAAAGTGACTGATCCAGTCCCTTCCTCGGTCAGTCCCACTCTTCCTCTGAAGAGTGCCAAAGCGGTCTATCCAAGTCTACCATTGGTTGATCCGATCCAATCATTGGTTGATCCTACTCTCCTTCTAGAGAGTAAACCCGATACTTCCCATGTTTTTCTCATTCATACAGACGCTACCGTGCCGGGGGGCATTCCTCCTTCTCCTGCGAAACCCCCTCCAAGTACCGAAGCCATCCTTTTTGATTGAGGTGAGCTAACTGGACCTCGTCTTCCCTCCCACATTCCTTTCCAGATTATAGTACAGGTTCGTGGTCGGGACATTCCTCAAACGCTGATAGATGAAGGTGCATCCGTTTTTATTTTGTCTTTTGTCACTTGGTACGCTTTGGGTTGTCCGCAACTTGCACCGGTTACACAGAATCTGTTAGCTTTTAACAGAGGAACTAGTCAACCTTTAGGGATCCTTCCTCAATTTCCTGTAACTTTGGGAGGGAAAACTGTCTTTATCGATGTCATGGTAGTCCGAGACCCCTTGGATTTCTCTTTACTCCTTGGGCGGGATTATGTCAATGCCATGAAAGCTATTGTATCCACTCTTTTCTGTGTGATATCATTTCCTCACAATGGAAGAATTGTGACTATTGATCAACTTTCATTCATCGACCCCGACTGGGTTACCTCCCTAAGTGGTTCTTATATGCAGACAGTATCTCCCCCGCCGCATGTCAATTATGTGGCGTTGTCTCCCATGACCTCAACTTTCGATGATTTGGATCCGGTAGTTGACATGGTGATCTCTTCGGTAGGGTTAGTGGAGCTCGATCTCCTTACCGTTGTCATGACCCTCGACATGTGTTCCTTCCAGAGTGATTATCTTCCATCCAACGAAGATCTCTTGGAATCCATGACCGAGTTTTGTCCCTTGACATGGTATCTTTCCAAAGCATTATCCTCTTGGAAGCCATGATCAAGAAGCAATCATGAGCATAGTTTCTCTTCTCTGTGGCAAGCTCATTAAAAAATGAAATAGAGGCTTTGAGCATAGTTTTCTTCTCTGTAGCAAGCTCGTTAAAAAATGAAACAACAATCTCGGGATCGAACCTAGAACCTTGAGCATAGTTCTTTTCCTTTGTCAATCTTGTTAAAAAAATGAAACAATCACCTCTCCCTTTAAGTTGAGTCTTTCGCCAGATCTCGTAGATGTCGAGTCGAGTCTTTTGTTAAGTCTCATTTTTGAACCTTCATTTCATCCACCTGTATCCTTTTTATCCATCTAGCACAGAAATTGGTTACAACCTCAAAGTCGGTGAATGAATTCAAGATTGGGTGGCATGTCTCCAGCCTTTGATGATCATTCTGGAGTCAAGCCACTAGATTTCAAGCTGGGGGCATACTGAGGTTAGTATTTGTTCTTTCTCGTGCTCGTATATACATGAGAATGAAATTGGGTAAACTTTTATCTCTTTTTCGGACCTGTATGGATACACAAACACACGAAAAAGGAACCCCCCTAGAGTCTACTTTAAACCCTTTTCAGACTCTCTAAATATGACAAGATTGTCGAGTGACCTTGCTTCCTTTCACACTCATTAAAAGGTCAGAAAGGGTGTCTTTTGAGCGATAGTTTTTCTCTTTTTCGGTCTCGTTAGACTACTGTACGAAAAAGGAACTGAGAGAGTTATCTTTTAAGTGTTTTCCCAAACTCTATAATCCCGAAAATCCTTCGAGTTTTCTGTCTTTGGACTCGTTAAAGCACACATCGACAGGCCCACATGGGACCGAACCCTTACTTCTTCTGGTTCGTTAAAAAAAGGAAGAGGGACTTACCGAAGGTGAGTTATATCGAGCATGTTTTATCCTCCTCGAGCTCATTCAATCAAAAAGAGGTACTCATTTATCTGGATGGGGGAAAAAAATTGAAAGGTGCAAGCCAAGCAGTCTTTTGAGAACATCATCCAACACTTCTTAGAGTCAACCTTGAACATGGCACTTTTTCATTTGCACATATCATAATCCACTCCTCTGAGTTCCTTTCACTCCTTTGGGTCACCCGACGCAAGTCACAGTATCCACTGCATAGTTTTGGTCCATGTCATGTTTTGTTGTTGTGCCTCTGTGTTCAAGGGAAGTATCCGCCTCGAGAGTCAGCCATCCCAAATATCTTGCCTCAAAACCTGTGTCAGTCCATGTCCATTTGATCTGCCAACTACATCTCCATGTCCATTTCGTTTCGTTGATGGGGGATGCATTAAGGCCCTCCCTCGATGAGTCTATTCCTGTCGACTCCAACACATTATCCAAGAATTAGGCTTAGAAACCAGTTAGTACTTTGGGACCTGCATCCCTCAATGGCAGGCCTCCTCACATTCGACAGTAGGTCTACATCATTGAACCCTGATCGAATGATTCCACGGGTGTTCGACCTCAGCTCATCTATTCACATTCGTTGGAATGTACTAGGGTACCCTGGGAATCATTGACATTAATGGTGATCTCCCTCGCACTTGTTAACGGTTCACACCACTGACCTGAATCAAGTGGTTTCTGCCATGTTCGACATCAAGACATCTATTCACATGGTTAGAATCGTGCCACGTTGGGATTGGTAAGAAGACACTAGGTTGGGTAATCACTTTGATATATTCTTTTCCCAGGTTGCGAAGGAGTTTCTATTGGACAAGGAACACATACACTGTCACATAGATACACCTTGTATTGGTCGTAGCTATGTCTTTTCATCTCGTAGCTCCACTATGTATTCTTCGTGGCTACGATCAGTTCATGTCATTAGAGTGTAGATCCATGGTGTATTTTTGGTGGCTATACCTTTTTATCAATACAATTATGGATCCGCAGTGTATTTTATTGCGGCCATATCTCGCAAGTCTTGATCACCCAAGCATAGGTATGCCTACCTTGGGTTTTGAAATATGTCATGATATTTGTTGGATGTTTGTGTGAAGCTTCCGTCAGGTTCTCCGAGTCTATACCCTTTCTTCAGAGTCTACAAATCATTTCAGTTATCAGTTCACATCTTCTAACTTCATACTTTGGGGGGCAATCTATTACACATCAAAATTACTCACTTTGATAGTGTCACAAGTGTCATCATTACAAAGGTCACAAGTGTTGCATTTTCCTCACAAGGTCGCAAGTTTCACATGTTGCTCACAAGTGTCGTAAAGTGTCAGGGAAGCATGCTTCCATGATGCCTATGTTGTGCCTATAACGACATGAGAAAGACACTTGAAACACCTCAAACATTTGATTTCGAAGAGGATAAATGAGTCAGCAGGCTTGCAAACCTTTTTCCACCTGAAAGCACCTCAAAAACTGAGTTTTTGGAGGGGAGGGCTCCCCCTTACACTATCTCGGAGCACCAGCGCTCACCCTTACACTTTCAGGGAGCGTTATAAAGCTCCCCTGGCCCTTTTCAGGGAGTGCTATAGATTTTTAGAGCATTGGCGCCCCCCCTAAAGCCTACTAGGGAGCGCTACAATGCTTTGATGGCCCTTTTGAGGGAGCGCTACCTATTCTAGGTAGTTTTTAAGCTGTTGAGATGAATGGGGGAAGCATCTTTTCATTCTTGGAAGGCAGTTGGATTCGAATCCCTAGTCCAACCATGATCCTAGGGCATATCCTCAACTGAAGGAGGAAAATCCTCACCTTCCCCAAGGATATCTCAAGATTGTTGAGCCTCTCGAAGGCTATATAAGCAAGCTTTCTAATGGTGAAAGAAGGATGGAAAATGCAGAATTACACCAAACTTATGATCTCATAAGTGGTGGGGAAGAATTGAATATGTGAAACTTATGATCTTGGAGGAAACTTACAGT
>JZKD02S0443998.1:251542-266332 GCA_000966675.3 Picea glauca | reverse complement strand
TAGATCCGGGGGCTAGTCCTCTAAACCATTTCCTGACCTCACCCTCCAGGCTCTGGACAAAGACTCTCATCCATACATCTTCATTTTCAATGTTTAGGTTGTCTGCATAACTGTAAAAAGTAGCCAAGTTATCCTCAGCAGTTATGTCTCCCTCCCCACTGAACTTGGGCATGTACTTCAAGTAGTCTCCAGCAGGGAGAGGATTCATAGGATGTGGTAGGATTAAAGGAGAATATCTAGCAGCAACTATGGCATCCATTCTACTCAGAGGGGGATTAGCACCAGCCATAGGAATATTAGGTAGAAAAGAAATAAGAGGAGAAGGATTATGGATGGGAAAAGTCGGAAAAGGGGTTCTTGGAGGAGACAACGGAGAAAAGAGAGAGAGATCCAAGGGACTTGAGTGTGCAGATGCTTCTCTCTGCGTAGTAGTAGCAACAAAAGGAGGGGTGGTGAAACCTTCAGAAGCTAGAGGTTTGTGATGAGGTATGATCTCTAGGGAGGGGGGAGTGACAAGGATCTCTCTTTCTGGTACAAGACCAGGAGGAGAAAACTCAGCAGGAACACTCTCGAAATTCAGAAAATGGGAAACCTCAGAGGAAGGATGACTAGGAAGTTGAGAATAAGAAAATGGAGTTCTCACAGAAGGGGACAGTGTATTACCTATTTCAACGATGCAAACTTCTTTCACAAAGCTCTTTCCCTTTCTACGCACCGCTTCTGAGTCAGCCTCTGGTGTAGCTAAAGGCAAGTGTGGATTAGACCTCGTATGTCTGCCTCTCGAAGCCACAGTTGATAGAGCAGGCTCTCCCCAACGGATTCATCACAATGGAGTCGCCAGGTGCACAGTATCAATATTCAAGTTTTGATATCTGATGCACCTTTATAATCAATTGATCTTTGTCGTTCAATCCCGAGGAAAATATCCAACTTCGTCCCCGGCAACGGCGCTAGAAATATTAGCGTCAGAAGTCACTCATGGATTGCTTGCAGGAGAAGAGCCTGACACCCATCAGTTTAATGTCACAATTTGTTTAAAAGGGGTGATCAAATGGAAGCACACTCGGAACAATCTCGTCTCAACTCTGAAACTAGGCTAGGTATGCATGACGAGTGAGGTCTTGATAAACTTCAAACAGTGAGTTGTATTAAGGGTGAGTAGGAGGAAGACTTGCATGAGAAAAGTGCAAAGGTCTATCATAAACATCAGGTTTGCAACAGACTGAAAGAGAAAGTATTCGAACGCAAGATACTCTTACATTCAAACACAAAAGACCAGAGAATACAATAACGTCACAACAAATCCTTTATCATAACATCACTGTAACAATCCATGTGAATCCTTCGATCATGAACTCTCTGATATAAGACGAAAGCAGAGATGAAAAAGGGGAACTGTTTGTTATAAACCAAGAAATCTCAAACACAGAGGCACCACCCAGAGAAATAGAATGGTTGCTGAAACTTTACAGTCGGGAGCTAAGCTCTACCATCGATAGATCCAAAAATAGCGAAAATGCCTTCATATACTCAAAACAACAACAACAACGAAACCGAGATACTACATTGAAATTTTTGTGTCTGCATGGCCTTCTGAAAGTCAACCTCTGAAATATCGTGCAACTTATGTCAGACGCAATCTGACTCTTTGACAGTTCCAACGGTGAATCAACGTGCCTTAAATTCATGGCCGTGCTTTCCCATTATGGCGGAGGCGATATCTAACCGCCACCAACTGCTTCAATAACTGCTTCATCGGGATTGAGGATGGCCCAGCCAAATCGGCACCTTTGGGACGTGGAGGACCTCACACGCCTCCACCTGGAATAACTGACTGGCTCAAAGGGTGTGCGTGGAGGCCAGCACGGAAGGTGGGGTACGGGAATGGAGTGATGGGGCCAAAAATGTGAGGACGCGAAAGAAGTGGAGAGGCATGAGAAGGGTTATAGGGGAGACACATGGCAAAAGACGACAAGCAGAGGAGGCAGGAGAGCAGATGTGATGGACACATTTTAGTGGGGGGGGGCTGACGTGGAGGGAAGGAGACACGGGGCAGGTGGTGTGTGGATGATGAGAAGGAAGTAAGACCACGCAGACCATAGCGGGGAGGTGGATGGGTGACAAACGACAGCAGGATAAAGGTGGGTCTGGAAGATGACAAGACGCGAGAAGGGCCCACACCGGTTAAACCCAAAGTGGCTGAGAAGGACGGGGCTATCCAAGCGTCGTTGATCCGGGCGCTGTATTCTCAGTTGTCGGAAGCTGCTTGCTCGATTTCGGACCCGCCCCCTCCGCTTAAAGGTAGAAAGGCAGGTGGGGTCTGGAATGGTATTTATCGTCGTTGATCCGGGCGCACTGATCTGGACCGTTGGAGAGGTGCGCCCGCGATTTCGGACCCCCCGCTTAAAGATAGAAAGGTAGGGGGGTCCGGAATTCAATACGCGCCGTTGATCCGGGCGCACGAATCGTGGCTTCTCAAACTTGCACATTGTTTACCGCGGGCGAATTATCACCCAAAACTTAGGACAAGTGGGTTTTTCACCCATTCTTTTGCATTCTAACCCCCTTACAAGAAATATCGCTAACAGAAGGTAAGTCGAGGTATGTAAATTTTATGTAATATAGTTAAGCTATAGTTAATGAGAAGATTCCAAATCATTATGACCACTCGAGTGCAATCATTATTAGCCACACTTGATGGGGGGGGGAGGACATATCAAACTTTTTATACCATCATTTCACACAAATTCACTACCGCAATTCCTATTTGACTATCCTTTCGTTCATCTCACCACCATTCGCATGCCTTCACTCAAAAAACTTACTCTGCACAGAAGATGTTACTCAACTCTTTGACACTGTATTTTACTGAGCTGGTAGCTATGGGAGGCTCTGTTATATGGTACGAACCCACCACGACATCCATGTTAGAACTATATCAAGAAGCCTATCAAATTTTTCTGCGGGCAGGATGGCTCAATTATTTTCAAAGAATCCAGGGGTTTGATCAACAACAGGTTCTGCAATTTTCTCAAAATCTCCAGGGGGATCATTCCATTGTTCAAGGGGTTCGAATCTCAATTAAAGAAGAGGATATAACACAGGTTGCGGGTCTCCCTACTAATGGCACTCACCTGTTCAGCCGCAAACATATCATCGTGAATGCCCAGCGGGACTTCCTCTCACCAGAGGAACAAATTGAATTTAAAGGTCGGGGTGTTTGACTTAGCTCGTTGCCACCCCCATGGCCGAAAGTTGCAAAATTTGTCAAACACTACCTTACCTGCGAAGGCCGATACCAGGTAGTCTACCAGCATGATTTTCTCCTGTTGTCTCATTTACGACATAATAGATTGGTGAACATCCCTTATTATCTTCTCAGTTGTCTCAAAAATATGTCGCACTATAGTAAAAAGGCTTAAGATCCCACCCTTTCACTCACCCATCAACGTCTCGTTCAACTGTTTATCCAAAAGGGTTTTTCCCAACAAAACCTTCCACTAAACAACCCACCTATAGATCCCCAAGAACTCGCTGAAATTCCTGAAAATCTTCAGGAACATCAACCACAAAACCCTCCAAACTCTCTATAAATACCTCACAGTCTGCCTACAGAACCAATCAGTCCAATTAAACCCCCTACCATACCAAGCCTGCTTCACACTTTACCAGAATCATCCACTCCCTCCCTTCATATTCTTAGTGATGATTCTGAGCTAGACAATTCTCCCTGCCCCATCATTGAGGAAAAAACCCCATGAAAACGAAAGCGAATTCCTTTCTTTCCACCCTTTTTACAAAGAAAATGAACAAGGGCCTCAACAAGGGCAGCCACTACTACCACTGCCATAGATCCCCAACCCATATGATTAATACCCCGTACACCTCCAACCTCCCAAATGTCGGAATCTTTGCCTATTCCACCCACGGACACTGAAACACAAGAACCAGATGCCCAGGGTGTTGCAAAATCATCTGTTTCAAATCAAGTAGATGAAACACAAAAACCAGGTACCCATTCAGTAGTTGAAACACAAGAAGCAACTGCTGATCCTGTAGCTTCTCCACAAGAACCAACTAGTGCGGCTGTGACTGCTATACAAGAACTAGTCACCCCTCAACCAGAACCAACAATGGCCTCTGTCTTAGAAGATAAATATTTTTTTAAGTCTGAACTGGAGGCCTACAAGTAAGATCTAGCCATGGAAAAGGAGGCCTATGAGAAGGAACTTAATTTGTACACCCTTGCTCGCATAGCGACCATGTCAGAAGGAACTACAATAGAGAATCTGTGTAGAGAATATATGTGCTATCAATGTGGGGACATATACTATCAAGCAGGCTACAAAGTAATGAAAATCCCAATGCCAGGAGCTCCCCCTACTCCTTCAACCTTTGCAGTCAAAGAAGAAGAACCTGCTGTTACACAATAACCAGCTATAGCTGTCACACAAGAACCAGCTACAGCTGAAACACAAGAACCAGCAGGACCTCCCAAGACTAAGACTGAGCCCTGCCCTGCAATAAATGTCAAATTTAAAACCCCTGATTTTGTTAACAAAGATGTACAAACAATGCCTATTGAGGAATCTGCCCCTCCCAGCGAAATCAATATCCACACTTTTGTGGAACAATCTACTCAGACCTTACCTCACCCCACTACTTGCAACGTTGTAACACAAACTCAGACATGGGATGAGCAGGCAATAATATAGAAATGGAAGAAAGAATATGTTGCTACACAGGCCAAAAGCCTGCAAGAGCACAGACAAATCTGGATAAATCATACCTACTCAAATTGGGAAGCTTTAGAGCAGACACACAAGGAATCTCATGCCCTTAAGAAACAAAACAAAGAGTTGAAAGGCAGATTGGCCCTGGTATTTGAATTGGAACAAAAGCTATTGGTTACAAGGAAAACTTCCTGCAATTACTCCTTGTTCCTTATGGGATGACTTACATGGTTTCAGATCAAATCAATCACAGAAGGCAGACCCCATGCAGTACTACACCCAACAGACTTTATCAAAACCTTTGCAAAAGCCCCTGCTAGGGATGAACAACTCCTCTGTGAGGCATATTTTCATAATGAGGCCATCCGCGAGAATAGGCAGCTGAACCTTAATCCTCTTGTTGGGGACATCCAGATTCGGGCATTCACCTCCTTTCTCCACAATCAGATTTTGTGGCAGGATGACTTCCAAGCTGCCAAGAACAATGAAGATAAACGTCTTCTCTTGATAAGACCAGAACCATAGAATGCAACCACCTTTGTCACAGAATATTATCAGTTCTTAAAGAAACTAGGGATGACTGAACATGTTCAGCAATTACAATCAACAATGCTTCAGGATTGTCAGCACTTCATCAGATCCAGAGAGATTTTTTCCCTCCAGGAAAACAACTTGTTTTGGCAGCAATCCACTGAGAAAAGACAAGAACATAATCCTTTTACCCCTACTAACCTCGAGATAGCAATATCCAGGGTACCTAACTACATCCAGTGTGTTCAGCAATGTGCTGAAAGCTGGATAGGGTACCGGTTTTATTTTCCTATCCTATGGTTTCCAATAGAGAGATATCAAATCCATTATAAGTTGCCTAAGAAGACAGAGACAACATCTTGGCAAAGGTTACAATGTGTCCAAGGGTACAGAGCGCCAACAGACAGTACCTCCCACAACTACTGCTTGAGTAACTTGCACACTCAGAGTCGGTATTCAGACTCTGATTCAGAGTGAAGTTGCCTGAGGACATGCAACATTTTAAGTTGGGGGGGATGTTAGGACCACAAAATGTACCTTTTTGCCCATACTTTTTTCCACCATTACACTCTTGTTCACTCAGATTTAAACTCATATTATCACTTTATCCTATCTTTCCAAAGGTATATAACGTCTCTTCTCTTTACTATACGTTTAATCTGTTTTGCATATAATTTCACATCACTCTCGTACTTAACCATTGATTAGAAATGTATAAGTGCTGAAATAGTTCAAACTACAGATTAGCATTTGAGGCCTGTTGCTGAAACAACAACTCACAGAAGTTGTTACACAGACCATGGTCGACGATGCTGAAACACAGAAGTTGTTACACAGTCCATGGTCGACGATGCTGAAACACAAAAGTTGTTACATAGTCCATGGTCGACGATGCTGAAACACAGAAGTTGTTACACAGTCCATGATCAACGATGCTGAGGAAGTTGTTATGCAGTCCATGGTCGCGATGTTGAAACACAGAGGAATTTGTTACACAGTCCATGGCCGACGATGATGAAACACAGAATATGCTACACAGTCCATGGTCAACGATGCTGAAACACAGAGGAAGTCGTTACACAATCCAAGCACCACAAGCCAAGCACCATGAGCCAAGAACCAACCATCGTTGTTGCCTGAGAAGTGCTGAAACAGTCAGAACGCAAATCCCGTGGCTGAAACAACCCGCAATTTGCGATGCCGAAACAACATACAACGACAGTAACAAGAAAGAGATATTACTCCAGCCGTAACAACAACACCTCACTCAGCACTCGTAATAGCATTCTGTTGTGGGAGACTAGGATATCCTATTCCGATTTAGAAAGTTGATCTGACTAAGAATAGGACTCTGATATACACCTATAATGTTTGATCAATTGTATCGAAGGGATTCCCTCTTTAAATAAGAGGAAATCATCATTCGAGAGGATCTCCAGTTTTTGGTATTAAGAAGACTTTACAGAGAAGGACGTACTTCATTTTCAGATTGTAATATGATACATTGATAGAGGAATAAAAGACTGTTTTGAGCATCTTTCTCTAGCCTCTTCATTCCAGGTGGATCTTGTGAGAGGGGAGGGCCCACCTTCTTCACAAGATTCACCCATTTGTTCTATAGTGTGTTAGTGTGATATATGTTTATGCCTTGATTAATTTATGTCTTGTTGAAACACCACTTTAATGAATTCTTCTTTGTTGAAACACTACTAAACTATGTCTTGTTAAGAACTCTATTTTACTGAACGTTACATTGTTTTCATGAAGTTCATGCTTGGGTAATTGTTAATCATTTTAGTTAGCAATCTTGTGTGATAAATTTATGAAAGCTTGCTAATCAGAGACTGGTGCTGAAGGTTCTTGCTTTGGGAAGGAAATAGGGTTCTGTTCTCTGTTAGAATTAGTTAGCCTTCAATTATTTTCATGAGTGTGCTAATCAGAGACTGGTGTTGAAGGTTCCTGCTTTGGAAGGAAATAGGGTCTTGTTCTCTGTTAGAATTAGTTAGCCTTCAATTATTTCCATGAGTGTGCTAATCAGAGACTGGTATTGAAGGTTCCTGCTTTGGGAAGGAAATAAGGTCTTGTTCTCTATTAGAATTAGTTAGCCTTCAATTATTTCCATAATCATGTTAATCAGAGACTGGTGCTGAAGGTTCCTACTTTGGGAAGGAAATAGGGCCCTATTCTCTATTAGGAGATAGATAGTCTTCAGTGTACATTATTTCAGCTAAGCAATGAGTTCATGAAGTGTGATGATCGGAAACAAGTGCTGAAGATTCCTACTTTGGGAATAGGGTCTTGTTCTCTGGTTACAGAATAGTTGGTCTTTTCTGTTGCAGTATCTTGTGTTATTTTAATGTAATCCAGGATTCTTCAATTAATCATTTCTTTAAACTTTGAGCTCTGCAATAAGTAGATTTATTTTCTGTAATTCAAGCTAGAACTTCAGTTCATTCAAGGCAAGTGTGATTAATATAGTTTCCTTTACTACAAGTCTAGGTTGCTTTTGAAATTGAGCATAAATAGTGCGTGGTTACCTTTGAAATAAACAGACTTCCCTGGGTTGACAATTTATGTAGCACTTGATTGTTTAAATTAAATAAGAAATTATAGTGACCAACACCTTCAAATTCAGACCTTGCCCATGTGAGACAATGGTGAATGTTATGTGGAAATGAGTGAAGCATACACATGGGTGCCTTCTTTTCAGGGGGATCTCGTGATGCTCCATAGTTCTCAGTCAAGTGAGGGATATCCATTTGGGTGTTGCACTTGGTCCCCAGGGTTCCAAACTCTAGCAATGTCTTCTGAAAGTAAACACACCTTGAATATACATACAACGTGGCACTGACATTGTCCAGAGAATTTAAAACAACATCAACGTCGTTGTTCCAGAAGGAATCATCAAAGACATGTTTGGTATCTGGGCTCACATGATCTTGCATTGCTTGAACCTACAAATGTGGGTTGATTGCAGTTCATTATGTGAATGAGGAGTGTCTAATCCAGCAAAGTCGCCCAAGATTTGCACCTGTCCCCAACTATTATCACGTGCGTTGGCACACATCCACAAGCATGATCACAAGCTCTAGCATGCCACTTGGTTGACTTGAACCTTGGTCGTGGTTATATTAGCTACCTGCTTTCATTGACTTGTCAAACCACCATTGATAGATCAATGAGTGTTTTAAATAGAGTTTATTGTCTTTTTTATTTCTCTTCTTCAAAATATCATTCTTTAAATTTTTTTCTTATTCAGTTCCCAAATGTGGTGCACTAGTAAGGGTATGTGAAGTTCAGGATTGACATACAACTTTTTTAGATGTCATGGTGGATTCCCATAAATTTTTTGTTTATATCATAGTGACCAAACATGTCAAGGAATCCATTAAGATAGTGATTGTTCTCATATGATTCCCTAACTTTGTAACACGGTTGGGCATTTAGTTAAACAAATTTACTTATATGTTTGTCAATTTGTAAAAAACAAATTTGAATAGACCTATCCTGTCAAAAGTGAGTGCACTTGCAACTAAACATCATGTATAGAAATGAAACCCACAATAATTGGCATGTAATAGTCCTTGGCTATTTGTGAAACAGTAAAGCTTAAATATAAGTGATGAATATTGGGTGGGCAATTTGAAAAATGTTGATCTTATTATCTCCCAATGTAGTACAGAGTGGTTCTCTATTTAGCTGTGTACCAAGCCTTCTTGATAAATATCTATGCAAAGATGAGGCTTAAAATGTCAAGGATAATCTAGCAACATCCTTTGTACATATTTATAGTTCAAATGGAAACTAGAGAGCCAAAAGAAAAAATGATTGTCTAATTCTCACAGTCAAGTGTGATACTCTATTTGGCAGTTTGCTAAGTCTCCTTAATACGATCTCTATGCAAAGAAAAGGCTCAAGATGTCAAATATGTTCATAGATAAGGTATTTTGATAGCCAAGATGGACATTGTTGCTGCTTGAGCACAGATGAGTGATATAAGTAGCATTGGCCATTAGTGTTTTGAGACCCTAAATGAGTCATATTGGAAGCCTTTTTGACCATGGGCCTTGTTGAGAGCATATATGAATCAAGTTGGAAGCCATGTTGGGCAGTGGTGCTACTGGCAGCACAACTAAGCCGTTTTTGCAGCCATGCTTGTGCTTGGGTGAGAGAAATATGGAAGTGGGAAAACATAAATTGTGGGGAGACAAGACATTCTTTAATACATGTTTATGTGTCCAAGGAGGGATGCATATCGAACCCAGAAGTGTAATTGTGTTGGTTTGTGTGTTTGATGGCACTGAAAGAAAAGTGGTCTCTTAAGTAGTCATGTATATATTTGGGTGGGAGAAAGATGAAAATTGGGTATCCTTAAGTCGTGTGGACTGATGAGCCCAATGTTATGCTACACTTACTAAACCCAAATACCATCTAGGTCATTGGTGATATTGATAGTGCTAGAGAAGAGGTGAGTTTCTTAGGTAGTCATGACTATGTTAGGAGTGGAAACAAGATGGAAGTGGGTGCGCTTCAGTTTTGGAGCCCAAGATTCTATTGCATATACCAAAACCATAAGATGTGTTGGCTACTAGACAAGTAAGGTGCAACTTGCTTGGATGATTTGGTCCTATTTGAGGTATAGGACTTGCCATCAGATTAGATGTGGGTACTTTATTAAGTACTTACTGTTGTTTTTTGCTTCAAAGATGGGATTGTGAAGTTCTTTTCCTTCATGATTGTTTTATTGTACATCTAATGTATTGTCAAGGGAAATTAAAAGATCCAACTCGTTGTTATAAATGGTGAGGTTTTTTAATTGGAATTATTTGTTTTGTTGCTGCATACATTGTTATTGAGTCTCCCCCCTGCTTAAGAATATTGCCTATGGTGAACTGGGAGGTATATGACTGATCCATGAGAGGTAGTTGGGCATTGGAAGGAGCAGGTGCTAAACATAAAGCCTCCTCTTTGAGAGGATCTGGAGGTTCACAGAAAGAAGAATTGCTAGACTGGATTTTGTTCTTCATTGTGCAACTGAGATACTGGTGTCTATAACTCTTCCCTTTTCTATGTCGATGGTTGGTTGATTACTTTAGCAGGTAGTGGTGATCTTATAAAACCAATTGAATGTTGAGAAGGTTAGTTATGGTCCAAAAGGACATCATTATGTGGAGTTGGAATTTCTTGGTGCTCTCGAGGAAGATTTATTTGAAATTTGTACCATTGATATTTAACTACCATCTATTGGACATGTTTATGATGTGGAACAAAACCTGTGGTTCCCTCTCTCTATGATTGTCTTTGTGGATGAAAGGTTTGATCAGTATCAACTCTTCCACGAATCCTTTAAAAACTACTTAGGGCTTAAGGTGTGATCAATATAAAATGATGAGAATAGCCTTGCAAGGCCATTTGATTGCAAAGAGAAATTGGAAGGTGCGAACCAAGAAACCTTCAAGAATCAAAATAGGATCCTTTTTTAGGAGTTTGGTGTGATTCACTAAGGCATGTGCTTGCCACTTTGGGGCTTACAACTATATGTCCTTCTACAAAAGTAAGATGTAATTTGAAAGGGCGTTTACAAAATGATGACCTTCCTGTTTTATCTTTTAAAACAAAAAACATAACATAAATATAGTTTTGCCCCTATTACAATGCTTAAAAGATAAAACATGAAATCAGAGAGGCAGTATCTTAAATGGGGGTCAACTAAAAATGCGACCAATAGGAAAATACATATGAAAACACACGTAGAAGACCCCTTGAATGACAATACTATGAATGTGGTATGATACACTTGAAAAATTATTTTATTGGTCGACCCTTGTAACTGACCACAAGGAGAAACAATTGGAAAATGAATAGAATTTGCTGTGGCTAGTGATCGATATTTATGTTTTTCTCTTGACTGGGTTAAGGTAGAACTTGAAAGTGTTATTCTTCCTATGTTGGAGAAATTTTGATGAGACACAATAAGAAAATGGAGGCAAATCTCCATGATGTTTTATGGATTAAACACATAATTATACCAAACTGCGCGAGTAGTTGAATCCGTAATGTCTCCAAAGACAATGCCATGCAGTTGATGAATTGCAAATTCATGTGGAAAGACACTCCCAATAATGGGTGCATGTAGAGGCATGTCCCAAAATATTAGAGCATTCACACAAAAAGGAATAGGTAGGTATCCTAACATAAGAGAAAGGGATAAAATTGGTTTCAGGTTCAGATTAACGTAATTGGATTCAACTTACCTAGATGGCAGTCACTACTATTGCATTGCAAAACATGCTTAACAATATCTTCATTTAATCATATTGTATTTCTGATGATCAAGTACACTATTCAATAAATCCCTAGTTGCACACAGTGCACATAATCTTTTATGAGACTCTATTTATATTAAGAGCTAATTGCTACAGACAGTTTTCACTTCGCATTGGGTGATACCACATCCAATAAACATGTTTTGTTGGCTAGTAAGTTGAGAACAAGGCTTGTTGGTTAGCATGAATTAGAAGGTCAAACAAGGGAACAACTACTTTTATTAGGAATCAGTAAGCACTACAGCCAGAGATAAAAGGAACTTACAGTCATATGATCTTGCTAAACTCTATTATAATACACAAGCTCACTGTTACATAAGCTTTTCAATTTGCATTTGGAGTATCTCTATCTGCCTTGTCTGATTCAAAACACCCATGTCTTCCTTGTCTGATTTAAATACAACTACACTCTCACCTTTCTGAACCTTATCTCCTTCAGATTTCGTCCAAGACACGATCTTTCCTTCAGTCATGGTAGAGCTCAATGCAGGCATGAAAATCTCCCTGATTTCTGCATGGGTTGTGAGGCGTTTTCCATACCTTTTGGCTGATGAAAAGTGAATCCTTGGATTCAGAGAGATTTTGCTGCCTAAGAATGAAGATAACATGGAATCCTTCCCATGAATAAGCCCTACGATCTTTGGACTCTGCATTGTAGAATACAATATTAAAACAACCACTAATGAATGCAATTCCTCTGCTATGAAAATCACACAAATAAGTCAAAACATCCACTAAACCCCACCGATGAATGCAATACCCCAGCTCTAAAAACCACTAATGTGACCCAAAACACCAACCAGTATATGCAAATTTGATGATTTAAAGAAAACCCTCTGCAACAACAGACCAATGCGTGCAATTTCTAGACTTCTTGTTCAATGCGTGCAATTTGCGTGTGATGGTTTATATCCTTCTTGTTGTTCTGGTGCTTAGAGTTTCCATTGACTAATATGAATAACAATGTAGGCCTTACTTCAACATTAATACACCTTTGACACTGCAAATGTTTGTAAATTTGAAAATAGAGGTGAAAGTTTTAAGAGATCTTAACACTGTAAATGATGAGGCAAATAGGGTTCTATTTCATTCAAGTTATGAATCCAAGGAACTATCCTTTGGATATAAGAAGTTTACAGCATAAATGGCCCATCAGGCTTACAAAAAATGGACATATTTTTGTTTCCCAAAATTCTCTTAATCTACCCCCTTCTCCCTCCTATCTCCTTCCTCCTTAAAAGGAAGTGAAAAGTCTTGATAGATGGGATTCTTTGAGATAAAGGTGCCACATGTACTCTTGTTGCAACTCCAAAGTAACAACTGTCAAATGATCACACATGCTTTCCATGTTGATCACCCATTGCTTGCACTCATGGATGGTTGTGGAGCATACTTTCTCATTATGGTGTGGTTTGGTATATATTCTATCTTGGATATGGATGATGGTTCTAGGCCCCCAAGGGGTTGAATGATGGTATTAGGAGGTATATGTTTCATGTTGTTGTTGATGTTTCCTAGTGACTTGGTGTGTTCATGTATGATGTTGGCGTCACTAGGAGGGGGTATTTCTAACACATTTGATGATTGGATGGGTTAACACTTTGTTATGCCCCTTTATTTTATGATGTTGCTATGGTGGATTGACTTATGTTTCCTTTGTGGGAATTTTCCAGGTGATACAACTTAATGATGTAATATTTTCTAAGCATCACCTAGGGGGAAAGACATTTAATGATGTTAGTACTCTCATTGATGTGTTATTTCCTATGTTTGAGTGTTATAGTTGGGGGGGGTACTACATATGATTTCATGGTGATCTAACCTTTTTCCTAAGGTTGGATGATGACTTTTGATGTAATATTCCCTTGGTGGTGGTGCATCGTAGGTTGGAATTTTTTTTTTTTTGTTATCGTGGTGGGGTTCTTCTACGGAGAACATCATTTATTTACATGGTACAACAATATATTAGAGTGCACCCGTCATTGGCACACATGTTCATGGTGATTTAATTTGTTGGTGACTAAATGTAGGGGGACTATGGCTATATTTGAGCATTAATCTTTGCGCACACATGTTGAGGTTGATTTAAGTTTTAACTACTCAACAGTTGAATCAATCTAATTCCCATATTAAGGTGAATAGCTTGGGTGCCCTACTTCATTGACTTTCTTTTCACACTTAAAGGGGTTAGTTGGAAGTTCTTATGGAGGCTTTTTTATTGGGAGGCGTCTGGCATACTTAGAGGGCCACAAATGTGGCTTTTACATGTTTACTTGGTTAGCTTACTATATTCAGGCATATTTATGGAGGGCGAACTTAAGGAGACACTTCTTGTTATTTTTGGAGGTGTATATTTTATTATTTCATGGAGTTTTTGCATGGTCAAAACCTAATTCCTAAGTTGAATGAAATGGGGAAACATCTAGAAGTTTCCGAAACAGGGACGTCAGGGAACATGACCCTCCAAAAATGGAAACGTCAAGGGAAACGTTGTGTGTGTGTGTGTGTGTGTATAATTTTTTTTAAATAACACATTATCTTACAAGAAAGAAATAATGATACACGTAAACGACATTTTACAAATGTCTTTGAAGGAAGAGACTGATGAGTTTGTTACAAAAATGAAGCTCCTTTCACTTGAGCTACGTCAAGTTAGTTCCTGCCACTTGGATGCCTCGTGCTTGTCTAGTTATGAAGAGTGAATTTATTGTAACAAAAGCATATTTTTTTTGCAGGGATTGTTAGAAGGTGTTAGCGCCTCTTTCACTATCAATTTTCATTTTATTGACTCAGTCAAAACCTACCTTTCATATGCATTTCTCAGGGCATGTGTTTCTTCATCTTCTATGATTTTTCAAGTGAGTAATCTCGAGCTTCATAAGGTACTTATCATCTTGTGATATGCTAGGGATAACACATATTATTTTTTATGTCATTCAATACATGGTTAGCTCTGCAACTAGTATATATCTATTTTCATTTCTCAATATTTCAATATATAATAAATGTTTTGTTGTTTGGTTCACTATGATTCAAGTATATTCATTGTATTATTACTAGGATTCAGAGAAAGCTTGAAGGTAAGAAGTTTATGTTCAACATCTTTAACTGAACCCAATTCAAACACTGCTTTCTTTAGAACATACAGGTCATGTAGTGCTTCTCTTTACATGGTGCAACACAGGTTAATATCTAATGGC